>SDVV010005613.1:0-19075 GCA_016164225.1 Gammarus roeselii | reverse complement strand
TTTTTTATCGTTTGGGTATTTGTTCATATGTTCGTTTGAGTATTTGTTCATATGTTCGTTTGATCGTTTTTTCGCTTTTTCGTTTGTGTCAATCAAATACGGCGAAGGTGCTCACTCAATAAGTCAACATTCAATCAACTACGGCGAAGGTACTCACTCAATAACCCATGTTCTTGAACCACCGAGAGCACTGAGTCCACCGGGACCACCAAGACCAAATGGACCACCTTGACCAACTGGACCTCCAGGTCCATCAAATGGAGTGTCGCGACCAGTGGAACCACCGAGACCAAATGGATCAGTAAGGTACATTAGTCCGAGGACACTGCGCGACTGCACGCAGCGTCCTGCTACGATCGCCAGGAGGGCAAGCACGATACGTCGCTTCATCTTGGAGGAGGACGAATGTTTTTGTCAAACTATTCAATATCTAGAATGCGCGTAGAGTACTGTCGAAATTTATCTGAAAATATGATAATGAACACCATTAGGTAAGATTATTAGTTTTATCGACAGGAAAAGTAAAGTAAACAATGTGCATCAAAAATTAATTATAAACGGGTACTGTTTAACTTTAATTGTCAACTGGAGCCGAACAGTGCGGAACACTGTGCCAAACAGTGCGTAACGCTGTGCCGAACAGTGCGGAACACTGTGTCGAACAGTGCGGAACACTGAGCCGATCAATGCGGAACACAGTGCCGAACAGTGCGGAACACTGTGCCTAAAAGTGCGGATCAATGTGCCGAACAGTGTGGAACACTGTGCCGAACTGTGCGGAACACTGTGCCGAACAGTGCGGAACACTTTGCCGAACAGTGCGGAACACTGTGCCAAACAGTGCTGAACACTGCGCCGAACAGTGCGGAACACTGTGCCAAACAGTGCGGAACACTGCGCCGAACAGTGCGGAACACTGTGCCGAACAGTGCGGAACACTTTACCAAATAGTGCGAAACACTGTGCCGAACAGTGCGGAACACTGTGCCGAAGAGTGCGGAACAATGTGCCGAACAGTGCAGATCACTGTGCCAAACAGTGCGGAACACTGCACTAAACAGTGCGGAACATTGTGCCGAACAGTGCGAAACACTGCACCGAACAGTGCGGAATACTGTGCCGAACAGTGCGGAACACTGTGCCGAACAGTGCGGAACCCTGTGCACAACAGTGCGGAACACTGCGCCGAACAGTGCGGAACACTGTGTCAAACAGTGCGGAACACTGGGTCGAACAGTGCGGAACACTGTGCCGATCAGTGCGGAACACTGTACCGAACAGTGCGGAACACTTTCCGAACAGTGCGGAATACTGTGCTGAACAGTGCGGAACACTGTGCCGAACAGTGTGGAACACTGTGCCAAACATTGCGGAACACTGCGCCGAACAGTGCGGAACATGGCGCCGAACAGTGCGGAACAATGCGCCGAACAGTGCGGAACACTGTGCCGAACAGTGCGGAACACTGTGGCAAACAGTGCAAGGACGCACGCACACGAGGAGCCAGTCCGTACCAAGAAATGCCCCAGCCTTCTCGTATGAATACAGCTGCCCACGGGTTAGAAACACGTACAACAACTGCCCCACAGGTTAGAAACACGTGTCACTGCCATCAGGTTAGAAACGCGTGCAACAGCTGCCCCGCAGGTTAGAAACACGTGTCACTGCCCGCGGGTTGGAAACACGTGCAACTGCCCCGCGGGTAAGAAACACGGGCAACAGCCACGCGGGTTACAAACCCGTGCAACTGCCCCGTGTGTTAGAAACACGCTCTATTAAGTCAGGCTAGGTTAGGGTAAGCAAGTTTTGGTACAGCTAATTAAAAATGTAGTGTCAAAATATTGAGCGTCGAAATACCTAACCTAGCCCAAGGAACCTACAACTATTTTTGTGCCTATCCCACCTCAATCCGACGAGAGTTGCGGGAGAAAAAATTATGAGTATTTGTAAGATAATATGAGAAAAAATACTGTAGCTCATTTCCGTTGTGAGTTGATGTTTATTTGCTATTTTCAATAGGTTATTTTCCCAAAATCTATTTGCTCTGACAGATTGACATAGTTTCACAAAATATGGCAGTTTAACTACTTCAAACAAGACTGACCGATAAATCCTCCAATCACCAACGTGATTGGTGTATCGAAATGAATAAACTAAATTAGGATGTAACACTGACACTTAAGAGAAAGTCCTCTCAAGTCTAAATTATCTGTGATGAGTTCAGCAAGAGTAACAAGAAAAACCTCCTAGGGCATGACATGTCAGAAAAACATTTCACCGAAACGAAGAAGTGATTCTATTCGAAAGAGGATATAATCACTAACCTGGGAAATTTGTTTGTGCATGTTAGTTATTGATCAACAATTTTGCTTACCGAGCTTCCAGACGCCCACAACTTATTTTACTTATACATGGAGATTGGCTTCTTCATATCAAATTCGTATCGGCATTACCAGTAGTATGTGAATGCAAAAGAATGAATACCAGGAATGAGGCCGACCTGTTGATAGAAACAAAAAGATTTTAAAGAAGAGGACACCGAGATTGCTACACAAGCCATCTTTCGTGCCATTTTCGTCTTGCATCCCACCCCCTCATCATTCCCCCCCCTCTCCCTCCCTTCAGCCAAGCACTCATACTTTGTGGAGTGAGGTACTTCATAGTACCTTTCCAGAGATTGTTGATTGAGCAGCCGTCTTTCCATTCCCCCCGTTGAGGTCCAGGCCTTCTCTAACCCCCAGAAACAGGGATCGAATGAAACTAGTAGCAATCTTCTACTTGGTCACTCTGTGCGTAGCAAATTACTACTTCATCTGGACGAGAATGGAGATTCCAACCCTCGTAAGTAAACATGCCTTCGATACTGAGTAAAAGAGTTTTCATGGATCAAGTCTGAGCTTGGATTAGAAGTTTATTTTTTTCATCAGATACAGACAGACGTAAGGCCCGATTCCCCCGAAATGTATTGACCAACGACAAGCCGCACCTTACACTCCTCTTATGTAGTGACAAGCCGCTTTCCAAAACAAAGAGAGCCCTTGAGTGCTAAAAGGTTCTGCCAGGAGCACACAACGCACAATGCGGGTCAGGAGTGGAGTCCGATATCAGTGTCGGCAGCAGGGCGTGACAGATTTCCCTGGTTTACCCCTGTTGCGTCTTAGTTACAAGACCCACCCATGTCCATTACCTTTCTCAACGAGACACCGACGAGCGAACGGGCGCATCAGGTGTGAGTTGGAACTCATCCATTAACAATCATTCTCCTCGTATGCCTATCCATTGCACCCTATCACCACACTGATGTCTCTCCTCCCTAAAGCCTGCTTCACGCCATTCATCCACTCAAACATCGGTATTCTTCAAAGCCTACACCCACTCACCTCCGCTTCCACCGTCGTTTTCACCAATCCCCCACTATTCACATTTACGATGTGGCCGAACCACTTTAAAACATATGGATCCACTCCGTCATACAGCACCCTCGCCATTCCTTGTTTAATTCGACAAACTTTGTTATTGATGCTATCCCTCCGCGTCAGTTCAGCCCTCCATCTCAAAAAGATCATCTCGAAGCCTTTCAGCCTACTTCTCTCTTCCGCTCTTTCCAACACGTCTCAGCCTCATAGAGCACTGAAGAAACAGCTCCTCCTTTAGACAACCCTCTCTTTGCTTCTATACCTTAGGTCCTGAAGCTCACTACTCTTCAGTGAACCAAATACTTTGAAAGCTTCCTTCACGCTGCATTTCAACTCATTTTCTACTTGTCCAGTCTTCTCCTCATGAGGGCTCAGGTACTTATAAATTAAATGTGTTGAGAATGTTCAAGATTTGGTTTTTAGGAAGAAACCCGATGATTGGCCTAAAAATATCTCAGATTATTCTATCTCGAGATATTTGACGAATCAAAAACTTTTCTTGTGACGTCCAAAAGAATGAAATTGTTCCAAGTTGATTCGATTTATTGTAAGTTCTTGAGTATTGTTCACTAGTGTCGGTGTGGTATGATAATTTTCCATAAATTTATTGGTTCTACAATCGTTATCTCGAACACAGTGAACGAGAACCGATTTTCCCACTTGTGACGTTATCAATTACATGACGTTCAAAACTTTGTATATTATGATCATTGGGCAAGTTTCATTTTCAGACATAGAAAATGTACCTTGTAAATGGTCTTTCGATCACTGAACTTCCACCAAAACCTCGTCATTTAGGTTGACACTTTTTTCCCTCGCGTCGACATTCCTTGCACATCTCTTTACTTTCCATTTACCACATTAACTCGCATCTTCCTCCTCTCATACGCCCTACCAAACTCCTACACCAGTCTACATAACTTCTCCAAATGTGCCACCAGTGCCGTACCATCAGCCAACAGCAATTTCTCAACTGCTAACTCAGCCTAGTTTCACCCAACATCTCCAGCCCTCCTCCCAATGCACTCACATTCACCTCCCTGGCCACTCCATACATTTTGAGATTGAACAGAGACAGAACGTAACCTTGGCTCAATTTCACTTGTACTGGGAACCAACACTCATCTGGCCCGCTACTCTGACACATAATCTGTTGCTCACATAGGAACTCTGAGCCGCTCCTAACAAATTCCCGCCTTCTCCATACAAACGCAACACCTCTCACAACGCCTCCTTGCCTGCCTTATTTTTGGCCTTTTCTAGATCCACAAAGGCCCAGAACACATCCTTCTCTTGCAACGTACTACTCAAAGACTTGTTTAACTGCAAAACTCTGATCTGCACACCCTCTACCACTCCTAAATTCACACTGGGTCTCGCCGATCGTATCATCAATACTATCTTCAAGGGTCTTGATATGTTTTCTCCACACACAATAAACAAATACCTCTAGAGTTGCTGCATTCAGTTTTGGATCGTTTGCTTCTAAACAGCGAAAAAATGTAAATAATTGAGCCTCTGAATCGGCCTCACGTACGTCAAAAAACATAGAATGACCAGCATCACCGACCATTTGTTTACCAGAATGCCACGAGACATTTCTTGAATAATGGATTTTGTTATTTATTATTATACATGAACTCTACCCCTCTTAGGGCACCTAGCCGCAACGTCGTCTTACCCAGGGCTTTTACTGCTTACATCACCTCTAAGTTCTCCTACACTTCTTCATAAGTAATGCTCGCAACAATTTCTGCATTCAAGCCTCGCATCCGTACTCCACCCCCAAGAGCATCAATGTCAGCCACCCTGACAACCCCAACATTCGACAACTCCTCAATATACCCAGCCCATCTATTTCGTGCATCAACACACCTTCTGAGCCTAATCCCCTCTTTTCAGTAAAAAAAATCTCCATCCGCAAATTGTTTCACTATCGCATACCCCACCTAGCATCAGCCTCTCTCTCTCTGCTCTTCTTACCACACGTTTCAACTCCCTTCTCTACTCTCCATGGTTGTCACAGGCCGCCACCGACCTCGCCTACGTCACCGCCACAATAACCTCACCGCCCCACCACTCGCAGCCCTTTCTACTACATCCGACCACTCGGCGCACACTATACATTTCTCGCACATTCTATCACCGCATCTTAAACTTCTCCCATTTTTCCAGCATTATCCAGGTCTTGTCCTCTACAGTTGTCAAATTCCTCCTTCAAAGCGTACTAACGGTGGACAGACAAGTCACTACCCACCGCCAGGCTAGTCGAAGCTATCCCTCACCAATGTGGCTTTCCTCCCACTGGCTTGTCGCTGACTTCCCTCAGTCTGGTCGCTGCCCTCCCTTAGATTTGTCACTGCTACCCATTAGGCTAGCGATTGTTCTCCGCATGCTTGTCACTGCCTTCCCTCAGGCTGGTTGATGCCTTCCCTCAGGCTTGTCACTGCTTCCTTTACTTTTTTTCCTGCCCCCCCTCTTAATTTTCCCATTGTCCTTCCTCAGGGCTGTTGCTGCTCTTCCTCAGGGCTGTTGCTGCTCTTCCTCAGGGCTGTTGCTGCTCTTCCTCAGGCTTGTCGCTGTTCTCCCTCAGGCTTGTCACTGCTTCCTTCACTCTTGCCACTGCTCTCCCCTAAGCTTTTCCTGCCCCCCCTCTTAATTTTCCCATTATCCTTCCTCAGGGCTGTTGCTGCTCTTCCTCAGGGCTGTTGCTGCTCTTCCTCAGGCTTGTCGCTGTTCTCCCTCAGGCTTGTCACTGACTACCTTCAAGCTTGTCACTGCTCTCCATCAAGATTGACGATACTCTCCGTCTGGCTTGTCACTGTCCTCCCAAAATCTTGTCACTGCATCACCTCAGGCCTGTCGCGGACTTACCCCAGGCCCATCACTGCTCTTATTTATGTTTGTCGCTTTCCAATCCTCTTCCTTGTTGCTGCCCTTAGTCAGGCCTGTTACTGCCCGCCAGCAGGCTTGGCGATACCTACCGGCAGACTTGTCTCTGCCCTCTTTTAGGCTTGTCACTGCTCTCGTTTCGGCATGCCGCTGCTCCCCCCTCCCCCGTGTGGGTACCCTCACACTGACTTGTCACTGACCTCACTCAGACTAGTCGTAACCTTCTCTTTGGCCTGTATGTGCCCCCCCCCCCTCAATCATGTGGCTACCCTTTCTCTGGCTTGTCACTTACCTTCCTCAGGCTTGTCTCTGCCCTTTTTCGGATTTGACGCTGCTATCCGTCAGGCTAGACACTGTTCTCCATAAAGGTTTGTCACTCATCCCCCCTTTAAGAAGGTCGATGCCTTCCTTCAGGCTGGTCACTGCCTGTTCTCTAACTTAGTTGCTGCCCTACCTTCCGATTCTCGCAATCTCCCCTCAGGCTTGTCGCTACCCTTCTTCCGACTTGTTGCTACTCTCGCTCATGCTCGCCGCTCCTTTCCTTCAGCTCGTTTCCGCCTTCCCTCGGGCGTGTCGCTGCCCTCCCACTAATTAGCACTGCTCTCCCTACAATTTGTAGATGCCCTCCATTCTGGCTTGTCGCTGCTCTTTCTCCTTATTGTTGATGCTCTTCCTTTTTTTTAATGGGGCTCGAAAGCCATTGGAAGATGCCTCCACCATTTATTTCCTAAGGCCCTCAAAGAGTAGGGAGACCCCTGGCCCCAACACTCGCCAAAAGTTGTGCCATCCAACTTCACTACTACCGCCTCCAGCCCTGCTGGAATAACGGCCTACCCCCTCTACCTTAACAAAGATCCAATCTATAACTCCCCGAATTGATAGCCTTACAAGCTAATTGTACACTCAAAGCATTGCCACGTTGCACAGCCAGTCCCGGCCTTTGTTTCAGCCAGAACGTTTTGCGACGGTTCCCAAAGGCGGCAGATAACCGTCGGCCGATGTCGTGGATCAGGAGGCAGCTGGTTTTGCCGATAACGCCGGTCGTCTCGATAGCCAAGGCCTCAATTTTTGTTCTCTGCCGCGTTGGCAGCCCTGCCAGCCTCTAAAGAAGTGTCAGGCAAGGGACTTGTCGCAAAGGTGTCCACGCAGGTGCAATCATAACAAAGTTTTTTCCCTCTAAAGAAGGGAAAGACTGTAACGCCGTCAGGTCGCTTACCATCACCTCGATCGATGCCTGGCTCGCGGATCGTACCAAGGGCGTTCAATTATCTCATTCAGAGCCAAATGTCTAGGATGACGACCTCCGCTGTAAAGGCAAGTGAGCGCGTGTGTGCCGGACTCATCCATACGCTGACCGCAGCGGCACAGCTTCGCATAAAACACCGGCGCACCCACTCTGAGCGCAAGTGCAATTCGAAGCGAGTCAGGGTCCAATAAAGTACCCAGAGTTGCGACAGAAATTACTTCCAGTCAAGAACTGCTATCGTGACAAGAATCAGCCAGGAGACGAGCCTTAGTTTTGGAATCTTGTGCCTCATGTAACCGACCGTCCAAAGTTACCCTTACTCCTTCCCTGTCCCATGACTTCTGGATAGCGCAGCAGTCCCCCTCCAGTACGATCGCTTCATCACCATGCCCAGCCTTCCATGTAAGCACTGCTTCCGGAAGTTTGTTAGTCTGCGCCAAAACGTTAACGTTTGACAGAAGGGCTTCGACTAAGATCCGACAGAGTGCAGAGATGAGATGAAGCTGGGCAGGGCGATATCCGGCGCCTTGCGAATGCCCAAGTCCCCAGAACTGACTGGGAAAGTAGCTAGCTTCCACGAAAAATCTGAAAAAGAAATGTTAGTAATTGTTGAGAAAGCCTCTCGGACGGATTCGTCGAAACTAGCAAGGTAATTAGCGTGCAGGTATGTGGGAGCAACGCATAACAGATACTGGAGTTTGGGAACGGCGAAGCAGTTTTTCAGTAGGGTGAGAGCTTGGTGTGGCTCAATTACACTCAGTCGAGAGGTCATCAATTTATTATCGTCAATTTTGCCTGCAAGCGCTTCTGGAATAGCTTGGACAGAGATGGGTGCGCCGAGAACTGTGCTACGTTCAGCAGACGCAATTTTGATGTCAAGGTTGACCTCGCGGCAAAGAGTATCTGTGATCTCCCTGGACGCCGTGTCCGAACTGTTAACATGGATCAACTTGCATTTTTACCCGTTAACATCAAAGCCTATTTGGTTCAACTTTACCCGCAGGTCACGGAAGTCCGTTAAAACGATATCCGACTCCCCCCCCCGAGCGTGGCGTCATCCAAGTACCAAATTTTAAATTTTGAAATTGCACTTCGCGACCTTTGGTCGACATGGAAGGAAAAGATAGCAGGCCCCATGGGGTCTCCATGTTGGATAACAGTTGCAGAGTGGATTGTTTCAGCGCCAAAGAACAACAAAGAATGCTCCGAATATGCTTGCCAAAGAAGTCGGTACATGCTGGAAGTGCGCTCACGAGCAGCTTGCAAGAAGAAATCGCGCCGAATACAATTGAACGCGTTCTTCAAATCCAATTTAAGATCTTGTTTAAAACCTTGGTGTAGCGCTTACATTTGCCAATGTAGAGGTCGGAGTCAATAGAACCTTGCTCGCTTGATGATTCTGAAGGTTGGGTCGTCGGGGCGCCGCTACAGCGAGAGCAATGCAAGAACTTGGCGTTTCTGGCTTACAGAGCGTTCATTTTTACGCATGAAAAATTATAACATTTGCGGCAGTTGGAACTCGAAATTAGGGTTTTCTTTCTAGTATTAATGCTCCTGCATTCATAACAATAGTTTTTGAAATTATCTTGATCTATTTCGCTAGCTGGCACAATGAAAGAACGCGATTGAGCTGAAGTGGAGGCTGTTGGTATAGCAGTATTAGAAGAGCCGATGAGGAGGCCGCTGCCTCTGCCGCGGTCTCCAAACCGGTAAACAGATCTCATGAGCCTGATTGGTTCGAGACAAGAGGCAAATCTGTAGCACTGTCGGTGGAGCGACGTCCCTGTCAGCGCTCCCTCTAGTGCTTTTAAACAAAGCAAGAGAGCCCGCACCGACAGCGCCTGGTGGCGTGATGACGTCTGCATCCCGCCAAAAGCTCACAAGAGAGACTGAACTTCCCCCACTGGCGACCTCGTAACTCTCCGGTCCAGCTGCGTATTGCTGGTCTGGCTGGTTATGGCATGCCCGGCCAGGTCGGCTTGCACAGATTGAGGAGTAGAAATGAACACCGCCAGAGTCTATAGCTCTATAAAAGCGGCAACTGTTAGAATTACACGTGCCTGTAGTGCAACGGCAACAGCGACCCAAATTGTCGGTCATCGCGAGGGAGGCGGCGTAATTTACTAGTGGAATTTACCATCTAGAAAAGACTGTCGGACTCATTTGGTCCAAGCAAAAACAACCTATTACAATAAAAACGCTGTACTGAGAAAGGTTTAAACAACTCATTTTCTTTAAAAATAATTACCTGCGTTCAGAAATGTAAAGACTTTTATTCACTACTTTTCGAAAAAAATACTACACTACAATTCCATGATGGGCTAGGAAATTTTATGAGATTATACTAACATGTGGCAGTGAGGGGATTGGAAATTAGTACTTGGCTCTCAAAAACGTGATAAGTCATTGATCTAACAGTTACAGAGTGCAGAGTGACTTGCTTCTGCGGTTTTCCTATTATCATTATCTAGCGCGCTGTAAATAAAAATTCGGTTTTCCTACCTGTGTCGTCATCAAGAATATCGTTATTTTTCGTTGGCATTTTTTTTGTAATGGGCAGCTACATGTTGAGACAGCGAAAATTTACACTGCAGATAGCCTCCAAAATTAACCTAGAAGTAGCCGTGAAAAATTACAACCTTGGTTTTGACTGAATATGGGTGATACCGAAAGATTAAATTAAAATGTGACATAAACAAATTACGCCAGAAAATAATCATGAGAACACAAGAATGAATGCTAATAAGCGCATAAAATTAATCTGTAAGAACATGAATTGAAGTTAGTAGAAAAAATTGAAGTACACTGAAAAATATCCTCCATAAATTGTCATAAAAGAAAATGCTCAAGAAAATAAAAGTGAGCATAGGAATAAAAGTAAATTAACCAAATTTGCCTCAGCAGATGGCATCCATAAGCAACCTAGGAGTAACCGTAAAAAGATAACAGCCTTGGTTGTGGCAGAGTATGGTAACAGCTGCAGGAGTAAATCAAAATATGACAAATGCAAATTACACAAAATAACCATGAGGGCACACGATAAATCCTAACATGCGCATAAAAAATCTACAAAGACATGAATTGGTGATAATAAGAAAATAGAAGCAAACTGAAATATAACCATACTACATTGTTCCAAAGAAAATGATCAAAAATAATAATCGTGAGCCTGCGAATAAATGTAAATGAACACACAGAGGTAATCTAAAAACACATATATAAATGTAGCTAGTGGGCAGATAGAAGCAGGCTAAAAAAAAATCAACTATAACGTAACAGAAGACAAATACACCTTGAAATAGTCGTAAGAGCCCAAAGAAGTGAACAACAACCAAACTGTAAAATTGAATGATGAAAGGAGTAACTTGCGGTAAAAATATACTTGACACAGGAAAGAAACTACCGATAAATGTAACTAACTAAACGACGTGTGATATACTAAACTGAACAGCTAAAAGTAAATTTAAAAAGTAAAGAATATCAGCGATGGGAAAAACTTGAATGGGTGGACCATCATTATGGCCCAAAACGGAAGCTGAAATGAACGTGTGCCCCACTGTTTGGCTGCCAGGATCCTGAAGCAGGTCTATGCAGATGAACCGCTTCTCTAGCAGGTCGAAGTAGATGATCCACGATTTTTTTTTCTTGCACTTCGAAGTCCTCAAATTGGCGCATGCCGCCAGATTTCAAAGCTACGGGAGAGGGGGGTAGTGAGCTACCGGAGAGGGGGGTCGTGGGGTAGTGAGCTACGGGAGAAAGGGGTAGGGGACTAGTGAGCTACGGGAGAGGGGAGAAGGGGAAGTGAGCTACGAGAGCAGGTGGTAAGGGGTAGTGTAGGGCCGCTGCACACCACCTTGGTGAGCGAATGAACTGACAAATCGGGTCAACGGATCAGTCACTGTGCGCGCGTAAGTTAACGCAGCCGAGCAGTCACGAACGGGCAGGGAGGGATGGGTTAGGCTTCACAAGGAGCTGGTGGTGTACCTGCCCTCGCAACTTTAAAGCGCCCTCTTGTTCGAGCATACGCCAAACTACGTTGAGGGTTGCTTAAGGAACCACTCAAGTTTCTAGGTTAACGGAGTGGACAAAGAAAACCGTCTTCAAAATCTAACAAAAACACGTAATAGTTCTCCCAAAGGGCCCTAATGAAGCACAAACGCGAGAAGGGTTGGTCACAATGGTTGGTGACCGTTCTCCCTCTGGCTGTGGGTGGGTCGTCACGTCCTTTCTCATACCTGAAAATAAACAAAACGCGATTCATAAAATATAAATAATGCCACTGCCGTCAATATTAAGCATTACATTGTGAATTCTAGAAGCCTCTAAGACAAAATCAAAGAATCGGGTACCCCTGAAGTAAACGAAAAGACAGACATAATAGCAATAAAGGAATCGTAGATGGAATAGAGCAGAATAAATTATTTTAGATCATTCATTCTCCTGGACGACTCAGAATTTCACAAAAATAGCTATGGCGGAGACGGTGGATGTGTATTATTCCTCGTAAAATACTATTTTCAAATGCTGGAAGAATCTGTTCCTAACAGTAGACGCAATACTGCATCTAAACTAGGTGTCGGTGGCTTACGATTTAATGGCGTCTGCGGATCTAACCCAAAAACGTAGCGTATATACCCATGTGAGCAATTTCTGAACAGAACCAAAAAAAGTATGAACTTCATCACGTACCGCAAAATAATCCGACGAAAAACAGGCAACCTAAACAAATATTGGAAAGGAGAACGGAGGCATCTACAGTCGCAAAGGAGAGCCAAGCACTCGTTATGACATACATTGCACCGGCATTATGGCAACGCCAAGCACTCGTTGTGCCATACATTGCACCGGCATTATGGAAACGCCAAGCACTCGTTGTGCCATACATTGCACCGGTATTATGGAGACGCCAAGCACTCGTTGCGCAATACATTACACCGGCATTATGGAGACGCCAAGCACTCGTTGTGCAATACATTACACCGGCATTATGGAGACACCAAGCACTCGTTGTGCAATACATTGCACCGGCATTATGGAGACGCCAAGCACTCGTTGTGCAATACATTACACCGGCATTACGGAGACGCCAAGCACTCGTTGTGCAATACATTACACCTGCATTATGGAGACGCCAAGCACTCGTTGTGCAATACATTACACCGGCATTATGGAGACGCCAAGCACTCGTTGTGCAGTACATTACACCGGCATTATGGAGACGCCAAGCACCGACATCATGAAGACCGACATAAGGAAGATGCAAAAGACAAGTGTAAAATCAACTGAGGAGTTTGAACGAAGGCAATGAATCGTTGCATCAGCAAATTTCCAGACGACACAAAGCAAGGAGGAAAAGGGTAAACTGACCTAGAGTTTCAGCAGACCAATTTAGACTTGGATAGTTGGGAGGTTAAATAGTAAGATATGGACGGCCTAGCCTGTGGCTACAATAAACAAACATCTTTTCACATTCCATTTCTGCATTGAGTGATTTTCGGTGTCGATTTGCATAAATTGCGGCACATGTCATGACAGCCCCAAGCACGAATAATTCATTTCTGGAATAACTGATCGCCCGTCACCAAAGAGCGAGATCTGGGTGTCGTCGAGATCTGGGTGTCGTCGAGATCTGGGTGTCATCGAGATCTGGGTGTCATCGTGAGATGCGACTTAAAAAGCCACAAGCAATGCAACGCTGCTGCCAAAAAGAATAGTTATGATACCCGGCACAATTTCGTTCGTGAGCAGCATTCTCCTTATGCTGTACAATACAACCATTACCGCATGTCGAGCAATCAGTCAAATTCTGGATCCAAAATCTTAGAAAAGACGTTATTTGATTGAAGAAGATTCAACAAACAACTAACAAACTTATCCCCTCGCTGCACAATAAATCGTACGAAGGCATACTTTAGCGCCGAGTTAAAGGGGAGAAGATTGAATTATAAGGGATTATGGGGGGTAAAAAACATGTCAACGTAAAGATCTTTGTTTCCGCTAGATGCTAACGAACTATCAAAGAATTGCAGTTACAAAATTGCTGGTCAGCATTTCACTCTCCACAAGATGGGTAACTTCTGCACGTGAAGAGAGAGTGGTCGAGAATGGAACAAACTTCAAGTCACGGCTCAACATTACCAGAATCGCCCCTCTCATGACTGTCGCTGCCCTCCTCATGATTGTCGCTGCCCTACTCATGATTGTCGCTGCCCTCCCTCGTACTTTGCGCTGTCCTCCCTCGTACTTGTCGCTGCCCCCCATCATGTTAGTTGCTGCCCCCCTCCCCTCATGCTTGTCGCTGCCTCCTCCCTCATTTTGTTCGCTTCTTCTCACAGGAACGTCGCTGCTCTCCCTCGGTCCTGTTGCTCCCTCCCTCAGGATGGTCGCTGCCTCCCTCAGGATTGTCGCTGTCTCCCTCAGGATGGTCGCTGCTTCCCTCAGGATGGTCGCTGCCTCCCTCAGGATGGTCGCTGCTCTCACTCGGTCCTGTTGCTTCCTCCCTCATGATGGTCGCTGCCTCCCTCAGGATGGTCGCTCCCTCCCTCATGATGGTCGCTTTCTCCCTCAGGATGGTCGTTGCCTCCCTCAGGATGGTCGCTGCCCTCCCACAGGCTTGTCACTGCTTTCCCTGATACTTGTCGCTGCATCAAGATGGTCGTTGCCTTCCATCTTGCTTGTCACTGCCCTCTCTGGGACTTGTCGCTGCATCAAGATGGTCGCTGCCTTCCATCTTGCTTGTCACTGCCCTCTCTGAGACTTGTCGCTGCATCAAGATGGTCGCTACCTTTATTCTGACTTTTCATTGCCCGCCTTGAGACTTATCGCTCAAAATCTGCTTGAGACCCCTCAAGAGAACAGCAATAAGTCCGGAAAATTTCTAGAAGCCTTCTTGGAAAAAATAACCAACGTAATTCAGATCAAATTATTATTGATGATGATGTCATCACTGATTCACAAACCATTTCAAATGCCTACAATAATTATATTTAAGTTATATACCTAGTACCCTATGTGAATCTATCATTAGCAACAACACCCTTTTGTATATAATCCAGAAAATGCAATCCCCGAGCAGCCAATCTTCACCACTATGTACCAGAACGAAGTAAACGCAATCATAAATGAGTTAGAATAACTGGAATAACTGGCTGGAATAACATCTCAGCTGAAGCCATTAAGATAATCTCTGTTATTATTGAAGTTCGTTGATCAAACTCATCAACGAGTCACTTCGGCAGAGAGTTTTTCCCGATGCACTCAAAATCGAGGAAATTAATCTAATTTGAGAAAATGCAAGCAGAACTCACATAAAAACTATCGCCCAAGGTCTGTTTTGCCCGTCATATGGAAATTTATCGAGAAAAAAATGTATGCTACAATGTGTGCTCCCTTTGTATCTTATAACCTACTTCGCCAAAATCAATACGGCTTCCCAGCTTTCATGAATACAGAACATGCTTTATTGAAATTCACCCATGATGTTGTTGATGGATTTGATTGTGGGAAAGTCACTGTTACAACTTTCATGGACGTCAACAAAGCTTTCGATTTTATGGAACGATGGAGTTTTAGGTACGGAATTACGGTATTATGGAGTTAGTTCCATTGACACCAATGAGGGAAAAATATACCATAAGGGTCGATCGTAGGACCTCAGCTCTTCGTTATCTACGAACATTGTAAGCACACTAGCGACAGGTTGTCCTTAATTCTTTTGCAGACGATACTGCAGAGCATTCGACAGGGAAAAATAAATAAAGTATTGCAGATATGAATAACCAATTGATTCATATTTCAATAACCAATTGGTTCTTGTTTCAATAACCAATTGGTTCATATGTCACCTACTGATTCATGTTTCACAATAGGACTGCAAAGATCACGTCTCGGTAGTTGACGGGAAATTATTCAAATCGAGTGGTATATGAAACAAAATATAAAATTGTCTTACAACGTCTTTTACACAACAGGCTTATTTATCCTTTTCTAAATTACTGTACAAACGTGTATGTTTCTAACTACTAAATGAACCGAGAGCATTTTAAGTCAACAGCGTGAACTAAGGACAGAATCGAATGCTCACAGACGTGACCACACTTAGCTTGTCTATTGTAAATAGAATAGTCTCCCACTGTGTGACAACTTCCTCCTATCCGTCGCAGTGCTTGTTTACAAAGCTGGAATCAATTAACTTGCATTATAAACTATTATTTCGTTTTAAATAACCCTATGTATTATTTGCGTATCAATACGGATTTGGAAACCCAACTTAACTCATCGTCACAATTGCAACTGTTTTTGAGATATACATCGCTACTAAAACTTGAGATTCGATTGCTACATGTATAAGAACGAGTAGCAGCATAGATACTTCTAAACGTAGATTAACATTACACCTGTTTGAACTTATGGAAGCAGAATTTCTTCGTTATTTTCCTCCTTAATGAAATTTACTATGTCAACCTTGTAATATTAACTTGTGTCACTCCGTTACAATGCTTTTTTCCTTCATTCTTATACTTGTACTTTGTCGTCTCGTAGGAACTTGTTTAACTATTAGTCAAATTTTAATAGATCATTAAAAGGTTTTATTCTGTGAACATACAATCTGTCATATTAACTTTGTAATTAGTTCAACATTTTTGAGTCATGTGTCAAACATTACGTGAATAAATGTAATATAAATTGTCATCTTAGAAAGGCCAGTGTAAACGATATATTGTCATTATTACTAAAAC
Organism: Gammarus roeselii; assembly: GCA_016164225.1. Lineage (NCBI taxonomy): Eukaryota > Metazoa > Arthropoda > Malacostraca > Amphipoda > Gammaridae > Gammarus > Gammarus roeselii. Next base: position 2,783 of record SDVV010005613.1, on the reverse strand, counting down.
GACGGTAGGCATAACATAATTTACTCAATTGTTTATAAATAATTAATCCAACGTGACGTTTTCTTTCGTCACAACATATTGAACCATCAACCATATCCATATCCATTGGTAGTTGGATGTAAAGGTGAATGTATGTGCTAACAAAACTTGAAAGTTATTATTAAGTACCTTTAAGTAGCAATTGTTGTATTAGGAACAGCTCACGGTGACGAAGACCTGGTACATATTTTATGCATTTTTTGAAATTTTTGTAAATTTCCAACCTGTCATTATACCGAAAAAAAAAAGATCCTACCTCAGGCTTGCCGCTGCTCTCTCGGGAACATTTTCACAGCCCTCTTTCAGGCTTGTCGCTGCCTTGCATCAGGCTTGAAACTGCCTAATATCATGCCTGTCGCTGCCCCCCCCCCCACACACACGCTACCCCAGCCCCTGTATTGGCCAGGCTGTTTTCAATGCAGTGTACCCGGCCTCCGTTTAATTGAAGGACTAGATCAAGGGGTGGGCCAAAGCAAGGACTCCAACACGGAACAGCTAGAAGGTGGGGAGGAACAAGAAGGAACAGCTGGGAGAGTGGGGAGGTAGAGGGCTGGCAGGAATGGTGGGGAGGAAGAGTATAAAAGAAAAAGAAGGAAGAGTGGAGAGGAAGAGGAAGATAGGGAATAGTAGGAATAAAGGATTGGGAAAAATATTGAGTAGATAAGGATGTGTGGGGAATATTTTCCTTTCCCTTATCGAATTTGACACGTTATTGACATCATTATTTTACACTATTTTGACCATAATGTTGAATCCTTGATTATCGACTCACTTGGGGAAAAAACACCTCATAACGTATGTATATCTACTTACTTGGATTTTGGCGGGATTTCTATCTTCACGAGTGGCCACTTCAACGGCATCGAGGATCGTTGTTTGATACGCTGTCTTTTTTGGTAACTACATGATGCTAAAGTGTAACTATAGCTGAGAAATCTACCTAACTCATGTTAGTTCTTTCAACCCTATTGTAAACTAAAATGTCTACACTGACTTGTCGAATACGTCATGTTGAATACTCTTTGGCGGTAATGTTTGGGGTATCCATATCTGAGTTTTCTCATCCTGGGAGGGCACCGAGATTACTGAACCTACTCTGACAGTGGTTCGGAACGCACTGGCCGGCCTCAGGCTGGCATCCAAACGGTGACCGCTTTTCAAAACAACCCCAGGCCGGCGTCAAGAATACGTACTCAACCTCAAGACATTTTAACACACAAATGGCTTACTTCAAACTAAGGCAACTACCATGTACGCTTTCTTACCATATTTTATTCATATTATCTTAAAAACCATGATATGCATTTAACTACCAAAAAATCTTAGAACGATGTACTTCCAAGGTAAAGGGAAATACCTTGGCCCTTTACAAAACAATGAAGAGCATGCCAGTTAAATGGATCACAGAAAAACTGCGAAACGAAATTGCACTTAAAAAATATCTCAAACGCAGAGCAAAACGAAGCATCACTTGGTTAGAATTATTTCGAATTCAAAATCGTAGGGTCAAACGAGAAGTTAGGAGGGCAAAAATGAAATACCATCATGAGGAACTAGAACAGTGCAAAAACAATCAAAAAGAAACGTAGAATGTAGTAAAAATAATTGTTCCCTACAAAAAAAAATCACCTCACCTACTTATCCGAATACTCAAGCAGCTTCAGAAAATTTTAACAACTACTTCGCTGGAGTTGGGAAACAGGTTTTTGAAGAGGTAACCCAGGATGCTTATCATGAATTACAGAGCGAAGTAACAGATTCATAGAGTCCAAAAGCTTTGGATGGAGACAGCGACCTAGAAGCAAACGTCAAATGGAAACCAAAGCAAGTATCGCAACACGAAGTAAAACGAGCTGTATATGCCTTGAGGAACACAAATTCAACAGGAATAGATGGTTTAGCCCTACAATATCTGAAAGACAGCCTTTTGGTTACCTTGCCTTATATCAGCACAGTTATTAACACCTCCATAGCAAGTGAAACTTTTCCAGAAATCTGGAAGCATGCAATCATCAAAGCAATTCATAAATCTGGAGACAAGAATGAACCATCCAACTTTAGACCGATCAGTCTTCTGCCTGTCCTATCCAAGATTCTAGGAAAGGTAATATCTATCCAATTGATTGATTACCTGGAATCAAACAAGCTGTTGAATGACTGCCGGTATGCTTATTAGCGAAAATTGTCAACAGAAGACGCACTTATGAGCATCACTGAAGATCTGTACAAAAACTTTGATGAGGGGCATATATCTCTGCTGGTATTGCTAGACTTATCGAAAGCATTCGACAGTGTATAGAAATAGACCCTACTTGGTTCGAAAGTTATCTGATGAATCGGCAACAATCAGTTAAACTCGATAACGCAACTATGTTAAATTCGGTCACAGTTGCCTTTGAGGTCCCTCAAGATTCGATTCTTGACCCCTTGTTGTTCCTGGTTTTTGTAAATGACATCGACTGCAAAATACCAAAATATCAAGCGAAAATGGTAACGTACGCCGATGATGTCTAAATATTGCTTTCGCAAAAAACGTCAGATCTGAATGCGCTGAAAGACGATGCTATGACAGCCGTAATTAATCTGAAATCTTGGTATGATAAAAATGGACTCAAGCTCAACTCTGAAAAAACAAAATGCATCTTATTCGGCTCGAACTTAAAAAGAAAAGCAGTTCCAATTAATTTCTCTATCAGGATAGGCAAATCTAACATTCCTGTTGAAGATAAAATTATAAGTCTGGG
>SDVV010005612.1:0-19077 GCA_016164225.1 Gammarus roeselii | reverse complement strand
GCATTTGCGGTTTGGACACCGCCTGAGTCCGGTCGATCCCTCCCCTCTTCCCCCACCCGTCACAGCCACTCTCTATGTATCGTAAGCAAGTCACTTGACCAGAATAGAAGAAAATAAACATATAACTACAATGTCCGAGAAATACAGCGAGTAAGTCAGACATACTAAAATAACATACATCCTAACAAATACATCGACCGACTCATAAAGAACATGCGTTCCTGGTATCTCTACGTATCATCAGTAACTAACTTTATCAATTTATCTTAACATAAACTACAATGTCCGAAAAATACAGCGAGTAAGTCACTAACAAACAACGAACATCCTAACCAATACATTCGACAAAAGGTTCAAAGATCTAGTCATCCAATATCTAACTCCTTCACAAATCATTCATAGAGTCACTAATTATCGCCAAATCTAATTTCTTCACAAAATCATACATCCATTAATTATCATCTATCTAAATTCCTTCACTGAAAAGCAAACATCCTAAATCCTTCACAAATAACATACATAGAGTCACTAATTATCCAGGGCGATTTTTGGTTTTCCGTTTTCGATTGCCGTTCTCGCAGTCCTTTTCGATTGCCGTTCTCGCAGTCCTTTTCGATTGCCGTTCTCGCAGTCCTTTTCGATTGCCGTTCTCGCAGTCATATACACTACTAGCCTGGGCTCAGAGACATTATGAAACCGAAGCGTTCGAGTCTGAAGGCCAAAAATTTCGAGAAGCTGATGTTCTATAAGGGCAACATGAACTACATCAATGGTCGTTGGTAGGTAGAGGACAGTGACGAAGAGGACCAATATCTGAATCGTGCATTTTCTCTGTTGAACTGTTCGGTGTAGTGTTGAGAGTAATATTTTTTTTAATAAACTGGTTTTGAATGAATGCTTTAAACGCTGGAGACAAAATTGTTTAGTCATTTTTACACATATATGAATTTGACATCGAATTTTTCAGATTGTTCTAAAAAATGGGTTTGGGCTTTTGCGTTTTTGCGGATTCTGTCGTGTGCTTCGAGACAGATACAGACACTAGGCCGAAAGGGGGGGTGGTAGACGGCAAGGCGCACTTCACACTCCTCTCATACACTCACACTCACACAACTCGTCCCTTTTGCGCTAAAGGGATCGGCCGGGAGACCCCACAACACACCCTCGTGGTCATGAGTGGGGTCCGAGGTCAGTGTCGGCAGCAGGGCCCGACAGTGGGACTGGTTTCCCCTGCCGCGTCATGATGATAGGGCGCCCCTCGCCCACGACCATACCGTCTCTCATTGCAATGCCAAGGGCGGGAAAGCACATCAGGGCAGCGTCAAAAACATCCATTCACAATCATTCTCGACTCACGCCAATTCAGTGCACGCTCTCTTGCTACCGTCACACTCAAGTTTCCTCTTCCTAACCGCTGTTCCACGCTATCCATCTACCCAAACAACGGCCTCGCTCCAGGCCTACGTCCACTCGCCTCTGCCTTCAACACACTTTTCACCAGTATCCTGTCGTCCTTCCTGATCATGTGCCCGAACATCTCAGAACCAGCGAATCAACTCTGTCCCCTAACTTCTTCACCATCTCGGTTCTAACTCGCACCACGTCGTTACTGTTCCTGTCTCTCAGCGTCACACCAGCTATGTTTCTCAAACATTTCATCTCGAAGACATTCAACCTTATTTTCACTTTTGCTCTCACCCGCCGAGTCCTTAGAGCACCTTTGGGACAACTACACCCTCATACAACCCTCTCTTTGCTTCCATCCCCAACGTCCTACAAACGTTACACTCTTAAGTGCACCCAACACTTTACAGCCTTCCTGCACTCGCGACTTCACTTCAGTTTCCACTAGTTCCGTCTTCTACACATGGGAGCCCAGGTACTTCAAGCACTAAACTTCCTCCAATACCTCTTCATTTAGGAGGACACTAATTCAGCTCGCATCGACATTTCTTGAGCATCTCATTACTTTACTTCAACCCCCGTTCACTCAAAGCTTCCTCCTTTCACACACTTTTCAAAACTCCGTCCATTTAGAGATTGAACAACATGATGCAGTCTTGTTTCAGACCCACTTTCACTGTAAACCAAAGACACCCATTCTGACGCTTGCTCTGCTGTCAACATAGAAACTCTGAACTGTTTTCAACAGATATCCGCCCACTCCATACAAACTCAACACCCTCCACAGCGCTTCCCTGTCAACCCTGTCGTAGGGCTTTTCTAAATCCATGAAGGCCCTGAGCACATTTTTCCTCTTTCCAAAGTATTTCTCACAGACTCGTCTTACAGCAAAAATCTGATCGGTACACTCTCTGCCACTCCTTATGCCACACTTTTCTTCCTCAGTTGCGCCATTCGTACAGTCTATAATCCTTTTGATCCGCGTTCGCCCGTAAAACGTTCCGACCGCACATAATAAAGTGATAACTCTTGAGCTGCAGCACTCACGTTTATCACTCTTGCAATTGTACAGCGGAACGATGCAAGCACTGCGCCAATCCATCGGCCCCACGCCCGCAATGAAACACACATTCAGCAGCCTCACCAGCAATTCGCCTATCGTTGTGCCACCCCTTTTCAGGCACTTAGACGCAACACTATTCGAACCGGGGCTTTCCCTGCTTTCATCGCCTCTACAGCATCCTGCACCTCTTCCCTAGTAATGACCGCAACAAGTCGTTCTCCAAAAACCGGCATCATTACCCAACATCAACAATGTCAGTCTCTCTGTCATCCTCGACATTCAACAACTCATCAAAATACTCGGCCCACCTTTTCAGTGCAACTCCAATTTCCGTCAATAACTGGCCGTTTTCATCTTCCCCCGCCTCCTCCTTTCCGGTCTATTTCCAGAACAACTTTTTTGTTCTTCTCAAAATTCTGGCACAACCGTCTGCCCCACCTGTCATCAACGTCCCTTTTGGCACTCCTCACCACTCGCTCTACATGTTTCTTCTTCTCTTTATAGTTGTTATACGCCACCACCGTCCTCGTTCGCAACCCCTCCTCATAAGCATTTTTTTCTGCGCTACCGCCAGTTTGACCTCCTCGTTCCCCCACTCGCAGTCCTTCCGTCTGCACCCGCCCACATGACGCACAGCACACACATTTTTCGAACATCTCAACAACGCATCAAATTTGAGGCTACGGATAAAAATGCGTACCGAGCACTGACAGTATGACTGCCAATAAGTATAGGCCTAGCGGTAGGCCTATAGGTAGACCGAAGTTTGGTGGAGGGATGATGTAAAACAGGCGTTAGGAAGGAGAGATCGAGTGTGGAGGTAGCGAGAGAGCGTGCAATGAATAGGCGTGACGCTGCCCTGGTATGCTATCCCTCCCGTTGAGAAACGGATGGTCGTGGGGGGTGGCGCTTGGTCATCATGGCGCGGCAGGGGTAAGCCAGTCACACTGTTGGGCCTTGCTGCTGACACAGACCTCGCACCGCACTCATGATCTAGAGTGTGTGTTGCGGGGTCGATCAGTCGGACCCATTTGGGCAAAATGGTTAAATTGTGTGAGTGTGGATGTTTGAGAGCAGTGTGAGGTGCGCCTTGCTGTCGGCCACATCCCATCCTGGGGGATTCTGCTACGTGTTAGTAGCTGCAACTTAACCAAACAAATTAAAATAATTTGGACATTCATATGTAGGACGTTTTCTCTCTTTCCTATTGCTTTTGTTCAGCTATCGGTTGAATTTATTCACCCGAGAGGTGTTTTTTATTAAAGAAATCCACAGACGCGTTTTCATCGTTTAAATTATTACGCTGATAACATCCTGAATCGTGGCTACCCCATTTGCAATATCATTCTCCATCGGTTGGTGTCGCGTTATATGATCAATGAACCTGTTATCTGTTAATTCACTATCTAAACTTGTCCATCAATGAGTTACATCACCAAGTGTTAATGATTTGTTCAAACTAGTCTCATCGTTAATATTATTCTTGTTCAATGTTCATTTTCCGTGTATGCCCAGGATCCGAAAGTACTGTAATCACGTCTGTTTTACTTAATTTATGTGAAGGTATTTTATTTTATTCCCTCATTTCTTGATTATTTCGGTAAAACACGTTTGTCTGAAAATTTATAGTAACTTTCCCCCGTGTTGGGATTATAATGAACGTTTTCTAGAAAAATAGTTATATAACTGATGGACGATTCCATTTACTCATGTTACTTTCGCGGACGAATTTACCGTGTTCGAGTATTATTTTGAGAAATGTAACAAATTTTTCATATTTCCTTGTTTCGTCAATATGGTTACCGTCTTGTATATGGAATCAAACGTAGCAGGAAAACCCATCCACGCAACTCTTCCAGCATTTTTTGAAATTTTGATGGAAACATTGTCTGGCAAATGTACGAGTTGGAGTTTACTGGATTATTATTTCCCATGTAGTCCCATGAATAATATGTGGAGCTCTCTTCTGATGTCTGCGTTTGGTAAACTTTATAAATACAAATATTTTTTTGCAGAGTCCGCTTATGCATCTGTACTCTCCAACGTTCAACAGCCGTCTGTGCAACATCTTTCTATCTGTATCTCTTTTAAACACTTTCAATGTTTGCCTTCTGATTAGAGTACGATCCGCTATTTAATATACTGATTTTGGTGATGGATTAAACAGTGTTATCATATTTGAATTGTTGAAACTCGGAACAAGAAATGGAAAGATACGAATATATATGCTAATAATCTCTTGTTTTATATATCGATTTTGTTCCGTTAGAAAACGTGTCAAAACCATGATTAGTGAATCAATTTCAATGTTTGATCCGTGTTCGTTACGCACTCTCATGTTTTGATTAAGTGAAATATTAGACCAAAATTCTGTGCTCCTGTCTATAAAAAGTAAACAAAACTTCCACCTGCTCCTGGACACCAAACGGTTCATGTTAGCTGCTGTTTCAACACAAGTTTTCGTTTTCAGTGGATATTCAAACATGTACCGGAATTCATAAGTGCAAAATCGCTTACATACTTGTACCTCTAGCTGGCGCCACAAAGCTGACCTATAGCATGCCCGTATCACCACCTTATTACAGTCAGGTGGTGAGCACGTTTCATTACAGTAATTTTTCCATGTACGGTGCTTTTTTACAGGGAACGTTTCCAGCCGCTGTCAATAATCTGATCTAACATAATTTGATATTGCTCAATTAAATTTGATACTAGATAACTTGTACCTGAATTATTGCCCGTTCCTTCTGTTGGTGTACAGACGAGGTTATGGAACACAGAGATGTTTCCCCATTGGTAATGATGACTGTCTACCTTTTATGGCTAAATATTGGATGAGCATAGAACAAAATACAACTGTTTATGTAATTAAAGCATCATACGCAATAAGCCTAAGTAGCTCACATCCATTTAAAGAATACGACACAGCTCCCAAACCCAGTACTACATCACCTATAGGTCTTCTCCAGGCCTACATTTTACCCGAGGCTTATCACATACACCCACATGCACACACGCCCGTACATTACCTCGTGAAGCGGTTTGGTCGTTAGTAAGTCTGCCACTCAGAGCTTGTCAGTCGCTCGCTACTTCTTGCATCGTGTTCCTTTAGGTGCGTCAGTGCGCTGGGATATCGTACAGAGTCAATATTACGGAACGAGGATGAAGCAGAAACAGGAAAAAATAGTGTTACCCGACGCTGTGTCTGTCTTCGCATCGGAGACCACGCCAGATAGGACGCCGTTGTCCACAAAACCAATTCAACGCACAATGCTTGTCGTATTGACATGGATACTGATGTTGTCTCAGTCAACGTCAATCTGCTGAGCTTTTCTGGCTATCTTAGCTTGTATATCAGCAACAACAGTGTTAATAAAATAAAAAAATAACAGTCATTTATTCATGAGATGCCTCGGGGTATTCTGGTGTCCTACAAGGAGTTTCTTAATTCTACAATACACATCAAATTCGAGGTACAATTGTATCGCAACCGGTTACACATAAAACTTGTCAGATCCCGGAAACAAATGAGTACATTCGGGTCGGTCTGTCGATGACTCGGCAATACATCCGAATTCAGCTGTATTGTATAAAGAACAGGCAGATCAGAAAGTACATGGCTTCAAATGGGCACCCGTGACGTCACGGATGGTATGAGGTTGAAGGACACAACGACAGTGGCAACGTAGCAGATCATTATAACATCAACTAAAATGGTGTCCTTACCATTGAGGACAAATCAATTGTTTCATTCAGTGAGAATGATATTCTTTTCCTCTCTGGCAGCATCAAAAATCATCACAACATAAACGGCATTGGGGTGCCTACCATTGAGGACGAAGCAATCACTTCATTTCTCTAGATGGAAAACAGCAACACCACTTCTATAGCTGACAATTCTACATGACTCAGTACAGGTTTCAGATGGAAAGATGGGGGTGATCCTGAATTGGAACACATCCACAAGAGCAGCGGCGATGAAAATAATGGTGAAGGGTTGAATGTTATCAATGACCTCGGTCACAAGTAGTAGGTATAACCGCAAGAACCGCTTCCTAGAGTCATTTTGGTGGGGGGGGGGGTAGGACGCGATGCATGCAACCTTGACTCACCGAGCGTATGGGGGTTCGCGCAGAAATGGGGGGGGGCGGGAGCGGAGGGTACCAAAACTGGTTTGACGCGGAAGATACGGCCAGACGGAATGCTGGAAACGGGTTATATATTTACATAAGGTTATTAGCATTTCAATGCTTGTGGGGATATTGCAACTTCGTTGCTTTCATAATGCACGTTCACTGCTATGTCCTCTGAATGTTTTTTTAGTTTTTTTTAGGGGATATTGACAATCATACATTTATAAGATATTTTTTTTATTGACAATTACATAATACGTGTTAACGGGTTATATATTTACATAAGGTTATTAGCATTTCAATGCTTGTGGGGATATTGCAACTTCGTTGCTTTCATAATGCACGTTCACTGATATGTCCTCTGAATATTTTTTAGGGGATATTGACAATCATACATTTATAAAACATTTTTATTGACAATTACATAATAATCTACAAGCTGTATTAAACGTCAAGACTCCACACATATTCTTCTTGCAGGATTGTTGATTTCCAGACACATTCATGATGAATTTTTCAACCTTGATATCATTTCTTCGTCGATCGCTGTTGGAGAATTGCTCGATTTTCTTTTTAACTGGTACATTTTGACATAGATAATAGGCAAAGTAGATGCAGTAAGCTCCACAGACCAACGATAGATCAGTTTGGATTGGATTCTGTAGTACAAGTTGTATTTTTGCGTGGATATTAAAATACGATGCTATATTTCCTCCATATATTTTTGGATTGAACCCAAATGAATCAAAAAAGTAGTGTTTGTTTCCGTTTTTGAATATTAGGATCTAATGTCCCATTTTATTAGGATCGCTTCCGCTGTTAACAATCATGTAGCTATTCATTTGATGCATGGGCATTTTGTTTTTCCGCAAAACATCCTATATAGGCACGTTTCATAATTGGAAGGCTCTTGGATATGTGGTCAATTTGATTATTATCCATGTTTACTGTAGATAGTTGGGGAAAACCCTCCTTGCCGAATTTATTTGGATGACACCGAGTGTATAACCTACCAGGAACAAGATCTTATTCGTAGTGGGTGAATTTTCACAGTTCACTGTTATACGTATGTTTGCTCGTTTTTCTAAATTAATGACATCTTCAGAGTCGGTGGGTCTTGTATCTATAACAAATATACTTCTTCCTGCAGGGAAATTTTGTCTTGTGATGAGATGAGCGCTGTTACGTTTCCCTAGAGCTGAAAGGGTTTGATGGTATGCATGGGCACACTCTCTGGGAAACGATGATCTTATGTTGGTTACGCAGTTTCCGTTTACATCAACAATAACGTTTGTGATATCATTATGCTGGAAGTAATTTGGATTGCGATCATATGATCCGTTGTGTGCAGCTTGATCAATGAGAAACAGGGCTAATTTATATGGAACAACCCCGTTGAAAGGGGAATCAATGGAGATTGAGTTTTGACCGGTAGGAAACACGATTGCTTTGACAATAGGTCGATCGAACATATATTCAATCATGTCATTATTTTTTGTGAGCGATTTCTTAAGAGCAAGCAAAGCTGTAGGGTATGGTACAACTTTTTCACACCATAATTTGCATGAATCAACCAAATAGATGTATTGTTCATTGTCATGTGTTAGAAGAACGCTACTAGGTTTGGCCAGCTCCAAACGTATATATACGCTGACATTATCCAATAGATAACTATTGCTACAAGATACGTCAAAGTTTAGTGGCCCCATCATATGTATACCATGACGTACACTTTCTTGAATCCATGTCTCATTTTCGTTTTGTGTAGTAAATTTTGCCGCGACAACGATATCTGGAATGGGTGTTTGCAGTTATTTATACATCATATTCAACCCTTTATTATTTAGATCGGAGCTCTTCATGGATGTATAGGCGTTGAGATTATTCATTAGTCGCGTATAACTGTTTCCTTCACAGTGAACACCATTTAGGAATAGAGATAGACTTTGGAACATACGATGAAAGAATCCGTCAACGAGTGTAACATGTGCAGCGGCGGCCAATGCGCTTCCGTCTGCATTTCTAACACGGATTCTCACTTCTGCAGTTAACGAGCTCAAGCCAACCATTTCATTATCCGATCCTGGAATATGAAATTCTATAAAGGAATCGGCAATTCTACCATCATACAGACTACTGTTTGTACTTCGATAGTTTCTTTCAAATTTCGATTCGATACATGATTCAATTAAATATTTTTTGTTGATGGAGGGGAACATATCAATCACCCCCATTTCATAGTTTTCCGTAGGGGCTTCTAGCCCTGTCATGATGAGAGATGATCCACCAAGCGTGTTGTCGGTATAGATCCTTCCCCGAAACTAACGGTATTGGTACATGAACACCGGTATTTATTAGTAATTAAACAATGGAAGACACGGCTCCATCTTTCTTACATGAATCTTCTTCGATTTACGATTTTTCGTTACTTGTCCTGTGATCTTACCTCCAACCATGGCTTTCTTTATAACATTCTTGTGTGTAGCAACCCCTTGTTCCTTTGTTGATTGTCGCATATCTTTCTGCTCCGAGTAATCGTGTGCCATGTTTCGAGCCATATCGGCAGCTGCAGGCAGTAATGTTCTTCGTAGAAAAGGCAATGTGTGTCTTACAAGACTGGCTATGTTTGAGAAGAAACCGCTACCTCTCTGGTACGATATCGGATTTGTGAATTTGTCAATATCATGTAAACTTCCACCGCGTATTTTGTCACGTTTCGCGAATAACACTTTGTATTGTTTGTACGACGGATATGCATATACCACCCTTATGATTGTTTGATACCAAATGAACTTTTTTATATCCAGCGTTATATTTATAAGGCTCTAGCTTCTTTTAAAATGCAATACGCATAAGCTAGATCCACCATCCTTGAACGGGATATTACCGCCAACACCATCATGTAGATCGATGGAAATGGAATCAATATGACTACGCTGTCATTTTTTATATTTGACATGGGCGCGTGTAAATGAATAAGAGTTATTACTAGGAATAACATCAAGAATATTGACTTGCTTGTCACCCATAAAACTTCGTGAAATTATATCGCAGTAAACGTTTATGTAGCGTACATTATCGTTCATAAAGGATATTGTTTCGCTTACACCACCTTCACCGACATTATATTTACATTCCGCTCCACCCATTAAATCAGCCGATCTCTCTCCGACAAAGTACCAATTCACCACAGCTTCAGTATATATGTGTTGCGAAATGTTTTGTAGAATAAAGGCATTGAACTTCATGCGTCATGTGGTCTTATCATATTCAAATCATTTTCCTTCATCTTTAATGATTTGTTTGCTTATCAGACTTTTTCTTATATTGATTTCTAGCTCGGAGATGTAATCTTCCAAAGTATTGCCGGAGACATTCTCGCTAGGAATAAACAAAGCTTTTTCATGCCCGATTCGTTCATTTTCAGCATTCAAATAGTCTATGTAGATCACAATGTTATATTGTATTTCATACTTTTTGATCTTGAACCAATCATTATATAATACTTCTACAAGTCCTACGCTCCACTCTCCCTGTAGCTGTATACCTGGATAAATACTGTTTGTAAAACTTGATGACGTATTGTTTTGATACAATTGACTACTGCCTAGCGATGAGACATAGACGAAAAAGTCCTCCGGTTCCTGCATCCTGCACTGGGTCCTACGTCATACAGACAACAAACCGCTTGTAGACAACAATATATACTCTTAATATTAGGACAATCAAAAAACTTTTTTTTTTTTTATAATTATTTACATACAAAGATTATTTACATTTTATGAATATTTAGAGGATAAATCCTGTAGACGTGGAGCTGCTTTCATCGCGACTGCATTCGCCAAAAACGGTCTCACCCGGCTTGCGTCTCTTCCATGTTAAATCCATTTCTTCATCGATTTCATTAGCCATGGCACATCGCTTCCTCATTTTAGCGACGGACGGTTTATTTTCAATGGATTTTTTGGGCATGTCCGGATGCCCTTAGGCATGAGTTGTGCATGCGTCGAGATAGTAGCGCTTATTCTCAAATTTACTGTGACAGTTTCTGATAGTGCGTACAGTTTGGAGTTGGCATGCTTGCTCACGAAAGTTGTGTATTGTCTCAAAGTGCGTGCGTGATTTCTGGTTATGTTTATCTCTGTATTGTTCATGTTTGATTTTGGCTTGTGTCTGGTTATTGACACCTTTAGCAGCCGATTTTGTTGCGTCGGACTCAAGCATCATGCTGTAACACTTGGGTTGTAAGCAGATGATTTCACTCGGGTAGCCATCAGCTGTTTCGCTTTTTAATAGTCCTAGCTGTCCTTTCTTGGTTTCATCGTACAAGGGGTGATTTTTGGGATAGTTGGAGAAGTCCATGTATTCAGCCAGGGGAGCTTTGCGCATTTCCGCTTCAATGTCGGCCACGCCTTTGAACTGGATTAGCAACGAGTCAGTCTCCGAGTAGATGAGCGAAACGTTGGCACCGTAGCGTGACTTCAGTGTGTCATAGAAGAAGCTATAGACTTTTGCTTTTGCTTTTTCGAGCACGAAGAATCCAACTTGGAGTGGATGAACCATTCGGATATTTTTTTGGTTGAGGATCTTGATGACTGTTTCGGGACCGATGGCGTAGCAGTTTTTTAGGAGGGGTTTGGCAGCGTGTTTTCGGAACTCATTGGGGGTGCACACAACCTTTGAATCTAGACTTTTGTTGAGCGAGTTGAAAAACAGCTTACCGTATATACTATTAGATAAAAGTTTGTACAGGGTCTTTCCAAAGGAGTTCGTAGACTCCTGACGTTTCTGGATATTTTTCATGATGAAAGTTTTGAAGATCGGTACCTGCTTGATGCGAAAAATTCGATAAGCCTTGGTGACTTCAAGTCCTTGCCTGAGGAGTACTTGGCGAAGTTCCAGGGCCACGAGATAGTCAGTTTGAGGTAGATGGGTAGCAACAAGCTTACGATCTGCTCGTTTCCTCTTTTTGAGATGTTCTGAGCCAGCCAAGAGATTTTTTGTGAAGGGTGAAACATCGTCCAAGGTAATCTCTTTGTGATTTAGCAGGAGTGGCAGCTCATCTGTTTTTCTTGCAACATCATCGCTGACTTGGGCATCCACGCAGACAATGTACGTTTACCCGCCTGAACAGACTGTGTTTACCAAGTCGAATGCTTGAATTTCTTCCGGTGTGAGCTCGAGGATTTCGCCAATGATGAGGGGTTCGCTAAAGCATCCACCATAAAGACTGTTAAAGTCCCACATTGCTGCTGAAGAAACGGGTAATGTAGGGTCATAGTCTTTGCATCGGGGATTGTTTATCTTGGCAAGACTTTTTGTCAACGTCACGAATCCCCCTCGTGTGTTTTGACAATCAAGTTCAGGAGATCGATATCTTTGACCAGCGCCAATTTCATCTTTCCTTCGTGGAGGGCGGCTTGCATTGCAAAGCCGGGGACGCTCACAAAATGGACGGGGTCCAGGGTATAGTCACGTGTCATGGTCTCCCTAAGCTTTTGGAAGACCTCGGCCATCAGCAGCGTATCGATAAGCAGGTATATGATCATGTAATCACGCAACGTCGTACAGTTTGCTGCCTCCCACATTTCGATCACTTCAGAATAATCAGAGTCCGATATTCCTTTCCCTCGAAGTTGACTGTAGAAGGCTTGTTGCGATGAGATCTCAGTTTGGTCCAGCACAGAATCCGATGTGATGGATTCGTAGCAGAAATGTCCTTTTCGAGTGGCGAGGTCTAGAACCTTGTCACTGTACCCGAGACTTGTGAGATGGGATTTGAGGAGTGTCATGTCATGCGCACTATCTTTAAGATTTTTGGCAAGAGTGTCTAAACTTGAGTTGAGGAATGAGAACGAGTCGATGAACTTGACACCGTACTTGCTCGTGGCATCATTCAAGGAGACAGAGATGCTGAACATTTTATCTGATTGTTTTCGCAAAACATTCCTTTTGGAAAACTTTTTATCATCCAATCCTCTCAGTATAAAGCGCATGTCATAGGCGGATGCATTGAGAGCAATACAAGGCATGAACCTGAGTTTCTCCGTTATTCTGATGTTACAATTCAGGCACAATGCGGTCAAGTAGTTTCCTGTTATTACCTCTTTATTAGGGCCGAAGACCCCCTCAACGTAATGGTTATGATGACGTACACGTTTTCCTACCCTTTTCTCCAATAGCATCTCCGCAGCATTCACATGTTTTGCTTTCGCAATATTTTTTCACGTCTTGTTTGGTGAGGACGGGGATGGGGAACAATGGTAGGGTTGACATGTATTCATTATTATACAGCAACATATTCTTAACAAGATGTGTTTCCATCTCCTCAAGGGAACTGTAGTCGAATCGACCACTTTGTGCTTTACAGTTTTCCCGTCTTTATTCACAAGAGTATATCTATACATGCACAACTTGTGTATGTTGACTACATGTTTCCTCTCTTGGGCGGGCTCCAGCACAGATTCACAGTCATAATAACATACAACAGGGGGTTTCATGGTTGCATGCATGGCTGAGAATTGGTACATTTCCCCTTCTTCAGGCATACCGATGTTTTGCAAGCCTGTAGTGGACGAACATAATTTTACGTGACCATCTTTTTTGCTTTGGTTCATCCCTTGCATGCAGAAGGGACAAAAAAAGTTGTCTCTATATCTCGTATCTCTAAATGTACGCATAAATGTAGAGAAACATGGAATGAGTGCGAAAAGATTAGCATCTAAGATTTGCAAAAGGTGGATAGTGCGCTCCTCACTGGCCTCTAAACTGCCTCTGTATACACTAACCAGCCCGTAACCTTCTTTCTCTTTAGTGAGCTGATACAGTCTAATGTTGACACCACAATCTCTTTCTATGTTTGGTAAAGCTTCTGAAGCCACAGGTGTCTTCATGGAAGATTTAGGAAGGTGAAATATGCGTTTTTGAACGGGAGGTAAGTTAACTCTGATTCACGTCTTTTTGAGAGAGGTTTGTATTTTTAGGTAAGTGAAAATGGGCGACCATGCTTGTCAGGACACAATTATTCTTTTTTGTTTTGATATTGACAATATGGTACTTGCCTGGACACTTTTTGGGCCAAGGAACATAACTACCCATTCGTTTTGTTTCTTTAGCCCTGTCTTGTAGAATTTAAGCTCAACAGCGGTGACTGTATTGATGCTCCAGCCACTACCTTCTAGCTCCTGTTTTTCTAATTTATTTTATAAATCTACCCCGAGATCCTCAATCAATTCACTTAAATCCACCGTTTTTGTCAGCTGGATCACTTTTGTGTTTAATATCCAATCCTTCTTTTCTATAGATGCATCCTCCATGGTTTTCCCCATTTTTACCTTCGCGGTGCATTGGAGTCTCAGGAATGTTCCTAATTTTGGTTCAATATGCCTCACTAATTCCCTGCATCCCAATGTTATCAAGGATGATATGTTGACGTGTTCAGTGATTGGGATAAATGTCGATGTTACGAAATGGTGGTCCAATATACCTTCAGAGGTTGGTTGGTGAAATATAGCCACTCCCGACTCAACAGTAGACACCTCAACAGTAGACGGTGCATCAGTAGACTGAGTGACGGATGGCTCAACAGTACCCTGAACTCCGGGTAGATCCGGAGCAGTTGACTGAACTCCGCGTTGTTCAGGTAGGGAGGCAGAATCGCATCGCGGGCTCGCGCTAGGGTTCGCGGGTATTGCGGATAATGCGACGCTTACGGTAGGGCTTACGGATATTGCTTGGTTTGCGCTAGGGCACGGGACGTTCCCTGCATCCTCCAACAATGGCGCATTCGTCATATCGTCTTGATTCATCCTACAGGAATAAAAACACTACATTAACAAATAACGCACGGTTAAAACAATACACAAATAGCAAAGATATCTTCAAAAAAAAAAATCTGGATACTTACATTTTGCGTGGAAGGTGTGTCGTCGACGAGATCAAGAGCACAATTAATGTCTGGGCTGCATCACACGCTCTTTTATACATTAGTAAACGATACACGTTGTAACCTCTTTGTCTACATTGGTGGGGTACCGCTGAGGTGTTAGATACATTATCAGTTTACCGATAACGACGATCGATCGAAGCTGAAAATTTTGTGTCAACGGCTCTACCATCATTTAAGGTTTTTGAATATGACTTTTAACATAATAGAATTTATCGCTTGGAGACATTAAATCAAAAATGCACAAGTCATGAATTGTACCAAGTCCTGACTTTATAGCTAGAAAAATCTCATTCAAGAGGAAATCGTATTCAAACATATGAGCAAGGAAGACAACCTATGGTGAAGATGTAATAATTATTAAAAATATACACTAACCTTTGTGTATGCCCGACTTGGTAAAAGGATCTTGATGGATGATAAGCTCGAGTCTGTTGCGCGTATGCTACTCTCTGCCATGGCGGGGTCTGCTGTCGAGGTTGCGACCAGTGAGGCGGCAGATGACGCTGGTAGTTTGGGTTACTAGGCATCGGATCACTCTGATAGTTTGGGAAATGACTGGCCAGCGGATACGCTGGAAGAAGCTGTGTCGGTCTGCACGTGGAAAAAATTTATGTATTAGAATACATATAATAATATATAACATGGAAAAATGATTAGTGTCCAGAAAAAATATATATATCGACATTTTTCGTTACACACACCTCATCATTCCTGAAGTTCCGGATTGATCTGGTTCACCTGCGATCGAGTTGTTACCATGATCTGTTGAGAAATGATAATAGATTAAATTAATTGTTGGAAAAATATATACGGGAACAATAATGTCAATTGCTGGAAAAAATATATACGGGAACAATATTGAATAATATCAAACATATTGGCATAGCGACATTAGAGATGAAAAAATTACCTGGTGATGACGAACGGGTCCTTGACTTTAGCATGTCCTTGATGGAATACATCTGCAAAGAGAAAGAAAAAATATAAATAAATTAAAGATTCATTAAAAAAGTCTGTTGTCAAAAAAAATGTATACAAATTAAAGGTTCATTGAAAAAATAGTCAGTTGCCGATTGCTTGTTGGGGAGAAAGGAGACTGTTAGGTTTGCGGACATCAACCTCTTCGCCAAACCCGCACGTTTGTTTGTGAGCGGGTTCTCATCCAGCGGGAAGAGCGTCCTTGTAGGAAAAATCATTAGTAAATACATTGATAGTTTCGATGAGGTCGTCATGTCAGGATCAGAGCACTTTCCTGTAAGAAAACATGAATAAATAAAAATTCATACAGGACCACTCGCATTCGATCCATTAGCGAAGAAAACTACATGTAAACTACTTGTTGTCTACGATGACTTTATGATGGAGTCAGCGTCTCTACGTACTATTGCATCTGTGTTTTGTCGGGGCAGGCATGCAAATATCAGTGCGATATATTTAAACCAATCACTCTTTCACTCAAATCCATTCCATCGCACAATATCTTTGAATACCACACTTTTTCTTATCCTACGCATGCGCGATATCAATCAATTACGATATTTCGGCAAAACATTTCTTGCAAAAGATAAGATTGGATCGTTCATCTCGTTGTACAAGCTACATGTGGAACAAAAACCATACGGTCATATCTTGGTTGATTTCACAAAGCCAAGTACTTCAAAACTTTTGATTAGGTCTCAAGTTGCAGGACATGAATTTGAACAAGTGTTGCCAGTATAAAATATATTGTACATCCGATTTGAGATTAGTATCGAATTAGAATGGAGAGTGTCTACTACAATCCGGAGGCTGTTGGGTCGTACTCTAGCATGAAGGGTCTACATCAAAGCTATACGAATATATGTCCGTCTACAACAAGACGTGATGTTGAAAAATTTCTACAATCATCAGAAACATTCACACGATTTAAACAAGCACCCTTGAAATTTAGCAGACGTATGTTTACAGCTGCGCGTCCTGGATCAATTCTCTGTGCAGATATTGCCTATGTGAAAGAATACGCATCTAAAAATGATGGTATTAGATATTTAGCATTTGTCATTGATATATACAGTAAATATCTGTGTGTACAACCCTTGAAAGCTATTACATTAAAAAATGTGATTGCGGCATTTGACAAAATATTCAATGAACTAGTATGGCCATCAACTCGGATTTGTTTAGATCAGGGCAGTATTTTTACAAATAGAAACATCAGAGCATATTTTGCTAGCAAAAACATATCCATTTATTACACATACAATAAGATTATCAAAGCTTCCCCAGCAGAACGCGTTATACGGACTATAAAACTTAAATTGGGAATATATATGCATGCAAAAAAGACTGAACGCTATATGAATGATTTGCAAGCACTTGTAACGACGTACAATATGACACAACATACATCATTAATGGGTCGGACCCCATTTGACGTTTATTTGTTGAACGATCCGAAGCAAATTCATTCTTTGCTAACGGAAATGTATAACCTACGACGTAAAAGTATAAAAGTGCCCTATACAATTAAAGGTGGGAGCGTACGTACGCTTACAGTGCCGTGATCCCACACTCGAGACATTTAGGCGAGGACACGAACCAAAGTTCACGAAAGAAGTGTTTCGTATTTCGCGTGTTAATCAAAGTCATTACCCTCCGTCTTATGATGAACCCATCAAAGATTTTGCTTATAGGCAGGAACTAGTACAGTGTGACAAACCTGATATTTATGCTATCAAGGTATTGAAGACCCGAATTCAACGAGGAAGAAAGCAAATCTACGTGATATATACGGATTATCCAGACAACAAGCCTATGTGGATTAATGAAGGAAACGTTGTGTCGTGATGTGTGATAAACGTACTCTGAAACGAAAATTGAATTTTTATAATAAAATAAATCAACTAAAATCATCCGAACGTAGTCAACTCGTCAAACATTTAAGTGATAAGGAAGTTAAGATCATCTGCGAAATATTTAAAAATATAGAGAGCGGAAAATTGGTCTGTGATAAACTAACCAAGTCACGGATAAATAAATTCATTTCTGTAATAAAACAATTAGGTAGTAAATCGTCTGGCAGTAAATCTTCCGAGGCCAAAAGGAAAACTTTATCAACCGTGCGTGGAGACTTTCAGTTAAATTTACTATTACCTGCAGCAGTCAGTTTTTTGACAAAAATAATCCATGGATAAATCGATTTATTACCTTGTACCAAAATCCAAGATGGATAAGCTTACAATAACAACTCATATGGGCGGTAGCGTGTCACCCATATCTATCACAACAGGGCCAGAAATAGCAGAACAGAGTAGTAAATATCGCAGTCAACTGTTGAACGAACGTGGGACGATATGCTAGACGGACTCTATCGCAATAGCATATCTACAGAGCCCACACAGGAAGCGATCAAACAAAATGAGTCACAAAATAGCGATGATGTTGCAGTAATATATTCGGTCTCATTACCTCCCGCTGCTAAGACCCTATCCCCAGGATTGCTTCACTATCTTAAAACTAACTCAGCACTTATATTTGAAACGAACGGGTTCGTTAGCCATCCCAATGTCCATAGCCGTGTTCATGTAATTGATCTATTAAAAAAATTATTGGTAAATAAGACAGTAATAACTTCAGACGCAAATGCAATCATTCAGACATTCCTGGATAAAATGCCAGAAGCGTTCTATAAAAATAAATTTATGAAAATTGAAGAAAAGGAGGATGAGATAGATGCATTTCGGGATACGTTATAATATACGATATCACCAATATAACAATGAACCTCTGCTATACGATCACTGAACAATATCACAGCATAACCGAACACTCAAAATAACAAGATGAAACACGCTTCCCCGGTCGTATCAGTTGTGGGAGGTTGTGAGACATACCAACCAACATGTATGACCATGTGAGAAAACAATACTGACAGGGGGCCATGACTGACACAAAAACATGGAATATATATTTCCCTAGTACCACGGAAACATCACACATGAATCCATCTACAATAACATGTATCATCCCACTAATACAAATAAAGCATCACTGGTTTACGATCACTGTATAAATCACACAGTAAAAAGATGAATCATCTTTTCCCCAGTCTGACCAGTTCAAGTAGTGCCACTCCACTAGGCAACTGTTATGGGCGTATGAGAGAGAAGTGAGAAACTGATAGGTACCAAGACAGGTAAATAACATGAAGTAAATATAACCTACTAGCATGGAGACAATCTAAATAAACATCACACATAAAAAACCATCTACAATAACACGTATCGTAACTCCAATACATCAATATAATATGTATATGAACGCGTTAATATCGCATCTTATGAGGAACGAATGACCGTAGAACCTTTCGCTAGCGGTGCAGAGGTGAGACTGAGCTGCCGCCGTGAATGGAGTACAGTAGCTGACAGGATGCCCATCGTGTTCGTACCTGTACTGCAGCGTGATGAAATAGGTATCGCGTGCCTCCATCTTAGGGTGTCGTGCGGGTGAGAGGAAGCCCAGGGTATATTTGGTGACAGCGTCTTGGTGGC
>SDVV010005611.1:0-19078 GCA_016164225.1 Gammarus roeselii | reverse complement strand
CAATGTGAAGCCAGTAGTGTTTTTCCAGTTTCTCTTCTGGTTTCCTTGGTCTCTGGGGGTAGAGGTGGTGTAGTTCCACCGGGGTGGCCTTGCTTGGCTCGTGTTTGGTTGCGGTCAGGGGCTTGGTTGAGGTCGGGGGCCACCTTTTGTTGTTGGTGGCCTCCGTGTCCTCTGTGTTGGGGTCTGGGGCTTTCTCCGCATGCCGGGTTTCCCCGGTAGTCCCACCGGGTAGGTCCCTGGTGGTTCTGTTTTGCTGGAGTCGCTTTGCGGTTTTGGATTTGTGGCCGTTTAGCCGCTTCCCCTCCTCTTAGGCTGTTAGGTGCTCCGCCGCTAGTGGTTAGCTTCTGCGGGCTCCCTCGAGCGTGGCTTCTGTCTTCCTCTCTGAGGAAGAAGTCCTCAGCTGTTTCCATTCTCCTCCGGAGAGGGCCAGCTTGGGACCTGTTTCTGCTGTTTGTGTTGTTGTTGAGGCTGTTGTTTTTGAGGCTGGTGTCCCTCCGCTGCTATGGGAGGGATCCTCTCTACTGATGGGGGGGGAACCTCCGCTGCTGCCACCACCTGCAGCTTTGTGAGGTCATTCCGGAGTTCCTTCACCAGCCTCTCTAATTCCCTCAGCTTTGTCTCTGTTGCTGCAGGGTTTTGCTGAGGGGCTCTGGGAGTGCTTTGCAGGGTGGCCTTGAGGTTTTCCAGTTCCTGTTCAAGGTTCTGGTTTTCCTCTTTTAGCTTTTCGTTCTGCGTTTCACACATGCAGAAGCGGCACGTGCTTCTTGCTCCCTGCTTTGCGTAGCATGCCTCTTTGTAGTCCGTGCACCATTTCTGCGTGCCACAAACAAAGCATTGATGCTTTGTTTTGGCTGGGCCGGACTGCTTTCGAGGGGTTGGCGCTTTTGCCTCCACTCTAGCTGTTGTTGCTGTAGTTTGAGTGTTCCTGATCCTGAGACTGGATCGTATGGTTGTGTCTGAGACATACGAGGTGCTGGTGTCGCTATCCTCTTTAGGCGGTTTTTGTGCTTTCCTCTCTTGGTTTGCTTTGCTACCGATTCTTTCTTTGTTGGCATCTTTATTTTGTTTTGGTTTGCTGAACTTGGTGGACTTTTTGGTCGCTTTTCGTCGTTTACTCGTTTTGTTGTCACCATATTGTCGTTCAAAAAGGCTTTTTTTTTTTGGAGGCCCGGGAGCGGGGGCCTCCTGAAAGGGTCCCCAGGTCTCTCACCGCGTCATCTCTCTGCTTGGGACTTTTCATCCTAGTTTGCCCCCAGTGACCCAGGTCCATGAACCCTAGCCAGGTCCATGGGCCCTAGCACCACCACCGGCCAAAAAGATCACTCCAGAGGCCGGGCAACTCGAATCGTGGATTCTGCTCCCAGCAGAGAACTCACTTCAAATGCAGGTGACTGTAAATCTTACGATTGTACGATTGCATTTGTCACTTGTCTAAGGGTTTTCCACTCGAGGGAATGCAACTCACTGTGGCTCGTAATTTTTACTAGTTCCTTTGCAGAGGATTGATTCTTGGGATATTTTGAACATCCCTAGAAGCTTGATCGTTGGGTTCCGTAGCCAGGACGCCCTTGCCTTTCTCATCTCCACCTTTATATTTACCCCCGATCTGGGATTTGGGTCTGTGTACGTTCAGACATTACGCGTACAGGACAGAGTACCGGGATGATAGTACTCGTCCATTCATGCGCTTCCCAGGCGCCCCAAGTCTCTAGAAGTCTCTAGAAGTCTCTAGAAGTCTTAGTCTCTTACAACCACATCCGAAAGGAGGCATTATTTATAGAGGTTCCAAAGCCTCTTTTTTGGTTTTTAGGTTTTGTTATTTTTTTTTTCATTGTTTTTTATTACTATTTAATATGTATATATATCATGTATATATACTTTTTTTTGTGTGTGTGTAGTTGTCCACAGGGTACGTTTGTTGGAGCAACAATATCCTAGTGCCGCGCAGGAGGAGCCACCGGGTAATTCGACGAAGGGCGGGAAACCACCGGGCCCTCACCACGCGGCAGCAGGTCACATGTTTACATTCATTCACTCCCATTCCCACTCCCTCGCATCCAATCACTCCCTCGCATCCACACACTTCCTCGCATTCTCACAAACTCACTCTCACCCCCCCCATCCACTTGCATTTACTCTCTCATTCTCACACCTCCACATACACACACTCTCATTCTGCATACACACTCACGCAAACATACACACACATACGCACACACACACCCTCACCCACTCTCGCTCACTGTCAGACAAATCCTACCATACACGTACTCTCATTCACGTCCGCGCAAACACCCACCCCGCGCATACGAGCCCGCACATAGGTCAGGTTGGCAGGCAGGCAGGCTGGCACGCAGGCCAAATACTATCCACCCGCCAATCCTTATACACATTTTTTTTTTGGTCTGAGGTCCGGGTTTTGTAACTCAGGCCACCTCACCCTTTTCTTCTTCTCGTGCCTGCCGTTTTACCGGTATGACTGGGTTTCTCCCGCAGTCACGTGGGTTGCGTTTTCACGCAGCTCCCGGTGCATTGCAGGAGGGCCCCGAGAAGATGAGAAGGGTGACAGTTTAGGGTGTTTTTGTTGCAGTGTTGGTAAGTTCGACTAGTGCTGAGTTCTCGCGAGCTCGACACAAGTCGAACTTAGGCTCTCTCGCCACCCGTAAACGGGCCCGGTAGCACCCGAGTGCTCCGCTCCTCCAGACTGCTGGGCCTCAGGTCCGACTTTCTGGCGCACGGCTCACACTTGACGCTACCGGCGTCAAGGCCACTGCTTGTAGGTAACTGCGGGGTTAACTAGGCCCCGAAATCACCCCCCTTTCCCCTCCCCGTCTCAACCCTCTCGCCCTCCCGACCCCTCGGTCCCCCCCTCCATCTGAGAGAGAGTGAGTGTGAGAAAGTGAGTGTGAGAGTGAGTGAGTGTGAGTGTGAGAGGGTGAGAGTGAGAGTGAGAGTGAGTGAGTGAGTGAGAGTGAGTGAGTGAGTGAGTGTGAGAGTGAGTGAGTGAGTGTGAGAGTGAGTGTGTGTCAGAGTGAGTGTGTGTGAGAGTGAGTGTGTGTGAGAGTGAGTGTGTGTGAGAGTGAGTGTCTGTGAGAGTGAGTGTCTGTGAGAGTGAGTGTCTGTGAGAGTGAGTGTGTGTGAGAGTGTGTGTGTGTGTGTGCAACGACTATTAGGAGAGTTGTTAAGAAGGAGTCTGAGACAAGGTATAGGAAATTTCAACTAAACGTAAGATTCAAATGAGGTGAATAAAAGATAAGCAAATCAGGATGGGGGAGAAATTAGAGAGGGTGAAGAAGAGGAGAGTCTAAAGGGAAATAAGGGCGTTCACCCCCCCGGTTGGGCCGTGACTCCATGCGGCCCGTGAACCTAAAAGATGCCTAGGGGGCCGCTGAGGCCAGCAACTCCTCTATGTAGCATAGAGTATGTACTTCATTATCTTACCATCGCGAGCGGTGACACTCCATGCAAAGCCTTCAGGTTACGGATTACGAAATATGTATTTCTTTATCCTACTTGCAGTACAACTCGGTTACGATGGGAGCTAGCTATTGTACACATTGTTGGTACTGGTACATTTAGAATTAATTGCCTACCGGACGGTTCACCCACCCTCTCTGAAGAGCAATATGTATTGATTACGTAACTACTCTTTGGTTGCTCATGCTCACGGCCCGCACATTGTTTTTGGCCGCGTCGAACAAGTATGTTCACTGCTGTTGTCACAACGCCATATTTGTATTTTCCCATACCTAAATATTATTTGAACCCTCATGTTCAGGGTCCGCACATTAATTTGTTGCTAAGACCTAGCTTTTCGCTGTTGTCGAACAATTCTTGAATTTATTAACATGTTAAGTAATTACCACCATTTATGCAAATGTGTTATCATTCCTTTACACGGCAAACGCTTCTTTGGAAACACCCAGTTTAAGATGCAGCCGATCCATCCAACTCCTGTGCTCCTCTGGCATCCGCCAGCTTGCGCTAAATGATTGTATTTCCTATGCAAAACCATACGGCTCCTACGAGTGGAAGAGAATATAACTTTTGTTACCTCGATTCTCTCGATAAAAAGTTATTTCTTTGTGATGAGTAAGAGCCATATGGGGCCTCCTCCTCTTCCTGCTATCTTAACAACGCACCAACGTCTTCTTACGTGAAGCAACTTTGCTAGACCTCATGAATGATGGGGCAGGCCAGCTTACGGTTATATAGGAAGGAAGGGGGTTGGGGTTCGGCCGGCAGTCGGCCGAGCGCACTCTGGTACCTGGAAGACATTTAGACCGATAGGTGCAAGACGCCACGTGCCGCCTAGCGGACAAATGTTTCTGTTTCCTAAAAACTCGAGGACAGTCGAGGAACTTGAAAGTTTCGAGGTTCCCGAATAAAGTTTAGAGACACAAAGGTCTAAATCGGTCGAAAACTACGTTCAACGAATGTTAACAAGATTCTCTTGTAGAAACGTCTCTGTAATGTTATCTCCTCAGGATTCATTGAATAAAACCAGAAACGCAAGGCAAACTATATGGCTCTTGCTCAGTAAAGAGAAATAGCTATTTATGGAGAGTATCAAGATAACAAAAGTTATATTATGGCAAAAATTTGGAGCATACTCAAAGGTTTGTAAGAAACGTTGTAAATTATGAAATATCTGATGATGAGTATAGGTATACTTCCCCAGAAAATTTGCAGTGCTTGCTCTTTCTTCCTGACAGTATTCATGTCAAGGACCTCTCAAGAGAGGACATGCATGTAACAGTGATGGCTCTTATAAAATGTAAAACGAAGGACCCTTCAGACATAAATAATTATGCTCCATTGCTGATGTCACCTCTATTTCTAATGTTCTTGAGCAGGTAATTCTAGCAATATTGCTAACATTTCTGTTCATTGCGAACAGTCAAAATTTGTATCCAAAGAGGGCCATGAAACTGACATCACGATAGTCGCTTTGACATCAACTATTGAGTAGAACAGCATTGATGACTCGTCGGTCTTGCCGTGTCTTTAGGACACGAAGAGGGCTTTTGATTGAGTAAATAAGTGGACTTCGATCAAGAAGTTAATTGATAGCGGAGTTCCTCTTCATATTGAGCAATTGCTCGTGTTTATGATTAAGGAAACTTGATACATCGTAGCTTGTATTCTTGATACAGGGAGCAGGGATTTCTCGGGCGGTAGTGTAATTCAAGATCGGCTATGACGTGTACACTGATGAGTTGATTTCCCTTCTAAGTGGAGCCAATAATATCGTGTCGTTAATTGCTGTTAGCAATCTTTGTTGTGTTGATGATATGGTGCTGTTAGCACAGACTCTGTCTCAGCATTGTTGTTTGCATCAATACAGATACATACACCAGGCCGCATCCCCCAGAAAGGGGGTTGGCTGACGGCAAGGCGCACCTCACACCCTATACTAAAGGGTCCGGCCGGTACACTCTGGGTCACGAGTGCAGTCCGAGGATCCGTTCACGAGTGCAGCCCGACAGTTTACACTGGTTTACCCCCGCAGCGTCATAATGACCGGGCCCCCCCCCACCCACGACCATCCCGACAGCGGGATGCCTATGACGGGAAAGCACATCAGAGCAGCTTCGCTCTTTGGAACTAATGGATCTGACCGGAACACCCCACCAAACGCATGAGTGCGGTCTGAGGTGAGGTCAGCGTAGGCAGCAGGGCTCGACAGTGTGACCGCCCCCTCTCCCACCCGTGACCAACCAGTTTTTTAACACGATGCCAAGAGCGGGAAAGCATATCCATTCAAAAAGATTTTTCACTCAAGCCAATCCATTGAATGCTCTCTCGTTACATCCACATTCATGTCTCTCCATCACAACGCCTGTTTTACACAGTACATCCACCCAAACTTCGGTCTACCTTTACGCCTATGTCACCCACCTTTGCCTTCACCAATCTCCCATCATCTATCTTCACCAGTGCTGGAACCTAAACAGAAGACGCAAATCTACTCTGTTCAACAACTTCTTCACCATCCCCGTTCTAATTCGTTCAACGTCATTATTGATCCTGTCCCCCAGCGTCATTCCAGTCATACAGATACAGACACTAGGCCGCAACCCCCAGAAAGGGGGGTGGCCGACGGCAAGGACCACCTCACACAACTTAGCCCTTTTGTACTTAAGGGTCCGGCCGGTACCCCCTCAACATACACTCTGAGTCACGAGTTCAGTCCGAGGATCCGTCGTCAGCAGCAGGGCCCGACAGTTTTCACTTGTTTACCCCAGCCGAGTTATAATGGCCGGGCCCCCCCCACCCACGACCATCCCGACAGCGGGGTGCCAAGGGCAGGAAAGCACATCAGAGCAGCGTCAAAATCAACCATTCACAACCATTCTCCACTCACGCCTGTTCACTGCACGCTCTCTCGCCACCTCCACATTCATGTTTCTCCTTCCCAACGCCTGATTCGCACCATCCATCCACCCAAACTTCGGTCTACCTCTAGGCCTGCGAACACTCGCCTCAGCGTTCATCACCATTTTTACCAATCTCCCTTCATCCATCCTCTCCTTGTGCCCGAACCATATCAGAAAACGCGAATCCACTCTGTCCTCCAACTTCTAAGCCATCCTTGTTCTGTTTCGAACCACGTCGTTGGTGATCCGGTCTCTCAGCGTTACTCCAGCCATGCTCCTCAAACATTTCATCTCGAGAGCATTCAACTTTCTTCTCTCCTCTGCTCTCACCCCCCCCAAGTCTCAGCTCCGTAGAGCACAGTTGGGACAACAACACCCTCATACAGCCCTCTCTTTGCTTCCATCCTTTAGTCCTACAGCTCATTACACTCTTTAGTGCACCCAACACTTTACATCCCTCCTTCACTCGCGCCTTCACTTCAGCTTCCACTAGTTTAGTCACCTTCACATGGGATCCCAGATACTTAAAACACTGACACTGAACTTCCTCCAACTGCTCTCCATTTAGGAGGATACTAATTTTGCAAGCATCAATAGTCCTCAAGCATTTCGTAACTTTACTTTTGCCCACATTCACTCGAAGCTTCCTCCTCTCACACACTCTGCCAAACTTAGACACTTGCCTACATAGCTCCTCCTCTGAATCCGCCACCAGCGCCGTATCATCCACAAATAGTAACTGGCTTAACTGCCAACTCCGCTCATTTGCTTTCAACAGCTCCAAGCCACGACGCAGCCTTGTCTCAGTCCCACTTTCACTGTGAACCAATCGCTCACCTCGCTTTCCTCTCTGACACATGATCGGCTGCCAACATAGAAACTCTGCACCGCTTTCAGCAGATCTCCACCCACTCCATACAAACGCAACACCCTCCACAGCGCTTCCCTGTCAATCCTGTCGTAGCCTTTCCAGATCAATGAAGGCCCAGAACAAATACTTTCCCTTTGCAAAGTACTTCTCACAGACCGGTCTCACAGCAAAATCCTGATCGGCACACCCTTTACCATTCATAAAGCCACACTGTTCCTCTCCAACTGAGCAGTCCGTACTGTCTCTAATCCATTTGATCAGCACTCTCCCGTACAACTTACCAACAACACATAACAGACTGATACCTCTCGAGTTGCAGCATTCATTTTCATCTCCTTACAGCAGAACAATGCTAGCACTGCGCCACTCAATCTGTACCACGCCTGCCACAAAACATACGTTCAGTAGCCTCATCAACCATTCGACAATCGTTATTCCACCATTTTTCAGGCAGTCATCGCAGCGCCATCCGAACCAGGGGCTTTCTCTGCTTTCATCACCTATACCGCCTCCTGCACCTCTTCCCTGTTAATGTCCGCCACAAGTCCTTCTCCCAAAACTGGCATCCGAGCACAACCACCCACAGCAACAATGTCAGCTTCTGTCATCCTCGATATTCAACAACTCATCAAAATACTCGGCCCACCTCTTCCGTACATCACCACTTCCCAACAACAACCGGCTGTTTTCATCTTTCACCACTTCCTCCTTTCCGGTCTCGGCCTTTCTTACCCTTTTCACCTCTTTTCAGAACTTCCAGAACATCTTTTTCTTCTCCTCAAAATTCTGGCACAACCGTCTGCCCCACCTTGCATCAGCATCCCTTTTAGCTCTCACCACCCGCTTCACTTCGTTTCTCATCTCTTCATAGCTTTCATAAGCCACCACTGACTTCACCTGCAACCACTGATCAAACGCTCCTCTTTTTCGTGACACCGCCAGTTTGATTTCCTCGTTCCACTACTCACAAACCTTCTTTACGCATCCGCCCACACGGCGCGCACAACACATTTTTTGCACATCTCAGCAACGCATCTCTTAACGTTTCCCATTTTTCCTCCACATCGTTCAGGCCCTGTCCTCTCACGTAGTCATATTCCTCCTCAGCTCTGCTTCTTACATTCAATTCACTCACTTTCATAACCTCTCTTCCTCCTCCCACTTTTTTTTTGTTGCTCTTCCACCTCTGCTCCACTCTCAATCTACCTTTCACCAGCAAATGGTTAGACACTCCTCCCTCCTCCCCTCAACACTGGCACATCCAACAGCTTCTCCACCACTCTCCTCGATATAAGCACAAAATCCATCAGCGCTCTCTCCACTACTGCACCTCGGCTATCTTTGCCCAAGAGTATTTGTGGGTATCTCGCTTCTTGAACAAACTGTTCCCGAACACCAACTCCTGCTCCAAACACAGACCTATCAGGTTTTCTCCACAGTCATTTCTACCAAGAACGCCGTACTTTTCTATCACATTAGCCACCACTACATCTCCCACTCTCGCATCAAGGTCACCCAGTACAACCACATTGAATTGACCTACAAAACTCTCAAATCCCTCACTCAGGTGAGCCCAAAATTGCTCCCTCTCCTCTTCACTCCTCTCGCTACTAGGACCGTATGCACTCTCAAATAACCATCTTTCTACGCCTAACTTAATTTTCACCCACATCAATTTGGAGGACAGCTCCGTCCACTCGGTAACGCTACTAGCCAACAGATCACTCAATAACAACACTACACCTTTTCGTGCCCAGCCTTCCTCCACACCAGACTTTCTTTCACCTACCACACCAAACTCACATTCACCCTTACCTTTCCACATCATCCTACTTAGCGCCAACACACCAAACTTCCTCCTCACAAAAATCTCGCCAATTTCTCTCCTCTTTACGTCATTCGTACTACAGCCACGCACATTCAGCGACCTTGACAATAGGGTTTGAAGAGGAGTGAGCCTCTCCTTCACCCGCTCGTCTTGCCGTCTTTGAGAAAGAATTTTGCAGAGAACGGGATTCCTAGACCTTTCGCCCTGCCCCTTTTAGTCGCCTTCTACGACACGGTAGCACGATTCTAATTCCGGCTACGGGGCGCCCTTTTAGTCGCCTCCTACGACACGCAAGGATTAATGTACGCGTCATAATTGCACCTCTATGCTCATGATGTTTGTTAATAAAGTTTGTATTATTATTGTTTCCAACTAGTCTATATGCAGCCAGATTGTGCGATGATAATATAATTAAAATAATATCATTATAGGCGTCCCATAAGCTCCCATTGAAATGAGCTTCGACGTATGAGGCACTCGCGGTCAAAGAAATGTCACTCACGTTGATGAGAAGCGAATTGTTGGCGTTTTGATCCTCTAGCTGTTGCAGCTGTTGTTCGTGCAGTCGCAGATTGTAGTAGCTTTGCTGCAATTCAGCCAGAGGCCGACCTCTCTCCTGCGCGTCCGCCATTTGTTGTTCCCATCCTGATACCGAACACAATTACGTGAATGGAGAGCAACACTGCTGTTACTATCTTAAGCAGTTTATTACATCGAGGATCGTAAAAATACCTCCAAAATAGCATACAGTCAAGAAGATACATCTATATAAGGATTTATAGAATCCTTATATTAGTGAATGTTTTTTTTCTTTCCTTAAGATTGATGTGGGTGAAAGCTATGCTTGCTATCGAAAGATGGGCGTTTCTGAGTGTTTACGGACCTGGTAGCGAGAGAAGTGAGAAAGAAAGAGAACAACTTCGAACCGATTTGAGTGGGTGTATTGAAAATTTTGAAGGCCAATACAATGCGGTGGTTTTGGGTGACAGAAATGCGAGAGTTGGAAATGTAGTGGTGGAGAATGGGATAGGGCGGTATGGCGTTCCCGGAAAATATTACAGTGGAGAGAACCTGATGGACTGGTGCGTGGAGCAGAAGCTGGTGGTTGGAAACATTACTCAAGATTAGATTAAAGTGCCAAGGCTTTCTAGTGCACTGGAGTCAATGTCCTTCTGGCACCAAACGTTAAACCAGCACAGTACTCAAGAAATGAAATATCCACAAGTACACCGAGTGAAGATGGCCCCTGGTGCAGTGGTGGAGAGAGCGCTAATGGAAGAGAGTGTTGGGGAAGATGTTGGAGGTGCAGGTGAAGGAATGTCTGACCAACTACTGGCAGAAGAAGATTCAAAGTGGAGATGTGAAAGTGAAACAAATGAGTGGGAGGAGGAAAAGAGGTGGTCAAGATGGGTGAACTGAATGAAGAAAGCCGATCTGAGGAGCTCCAGCAGGCGTAGAGAGACGAAGATGACAGCGTGAGAGGGCAGCACCCGCGAAAAATTCAGGAAGAATGGAAGACTTTCAGAGATGCGTTGTTGAGATGCGCGAAAAATGTGAGTGGTATGCGCCATGGGGGGGGGGGTGCAGAGGGAAGAGCTGAGAGTGGTGGAATGAAGAAGTGAAACTGGCGGTGGCACTGAAGAGAAGAGCCTTTGAGGAATGGTTGCAAGCGAGGTCGGTGGTAGCCTACGACAACTACAGAGAGAAGAGAAGAGGAGTGAATCGGTGGTGAGGAGATTAGATTAGAGTGACGAGGCTTTCTAGCGCGCTGGAGTCATCGTCCTTCTGGCGCCGAATTTCAAACCCGCAAACAGTGCTGCATCAAGTTAGTCTTTGTTTTTCTTCGTTTTCACTGTTTGAGTTAAGGTATACTACTACGCAAAGGCAAAATTCTTTGCGCGGCGAACGTCTATGGTATGTACGGGTGCCACAGAAGGTACAGGAACTCCTAAGGTGCTGAGGCCATATGGTCCCAGCACTCCCCGGATGGCAGTAAGGAGGAATAACACACTACCTACCCTGCTTCAGAGCCCCAAGGATCCGCAGTAGTCCTTTAGGTGCGGGCTACGCGCTCCAACACCTGTTGAGGGGGAAAATGAAGAAGAGACAGAAAACGGGGATCCCATGCATGAGATCTACACTAGGTGTGGGGAATTTCACGCATGAGAACAGCAAGAATGGAAAGAAGAAGGAGGAATAGTCGTAGAAAAAGGCTGCATGAAAGAAAGAGCACAATTTGGCTGTTATTTGCCACCCAAAAGGAGAATAGTTAGAACCGGTGTGTGAATGTTTGAGTGTGTGTGTGTGTGTTTGTGTGCAGTGACTATTAGAAAAGTTGTTAAGGAGTCTGAGACAAGTTTAAGGAAATTTGAACTAAACATAAGATGCAAATGAGGTAAATAAAAAGTCAAGCAAATCAAGATGGGGGAGAAAAGGAGAGATAGTAAAGGGTGAAGAAGAGGGGAGTTTGAAGAGAAATAAGGGTGTTCACCCCCTCGGTTGGGCCGTGACTCCGTGCGGCCCGTGAACCTAACAGATGCCTAGGGAGGGGGGGTGAGGAGAGCCAAGAGGGATGCTGATGCCAAAGGGGGCAGACGGCTGCGCCAGAATCTTGAGGAGAACGCGAATACGTTTTGGAAAGAGTTGAAGAGGGTGAGAAAGAGGAAGACCGGGAAGGCGAAATATGGAAACGGCCGGTTGTTGTTGTAAATTGTTTATGTACGGAATAGGTGGGGGCGAGCATGTTGATGATTTGTTGAATGTTGAATGGCTACCATTGTTACTGTGGTTGAGATATTTCTTGCGAACAGTAATAAGGAAGAAGTCAGGAGGCGGTAGAGGTGATAGAAGCAGGGAAAGCGTCTCGTATGGTTGGAGCTGGACCCGAGTGCCTGAAGAGGGATGAATAAACGACAGTCGAACAGCTTGTGAAGCTACATAATGTGTTTTGTATCAGGTGCGGTGCAGATTGAGTGGTGCAGTACTTGCTTGTTTCGCTGTAATTGGTGAGGAACTGTGTGGCTGCACGAGTGGTAAAGGCTGTGCCGATCAGATTTTAGATGTGAAACAAGCCTGTGAGAAGTTTCTCGGCAAGGAAAAGAATGTGTTCTGTGTCATCATGGAACTAGACAAGACCTACGACCGGGTCGAAAGAGAAGCGTTATTGAAGGTGTTGCGTTTGAATGTGGGCAAAATCTGTTGAAAGCGGTGCGGAGTTTCTATGTTGGTATCAGAGCACAGGTCAGACAGAAGAGCGAGGCGAGTGATTGGCTCACAGTGAAAATGGGACCGAGACATGGTTTCGTCATGTCTCCCTGACTGTTCAAACTCTAAATGGAAGGAACGGTCAGGGAGGTGAACGCGAGTGTAAAGGGTCGTGGCTTAGTGCTATTGGGAGCGAATGCACGGAGTTGGTAGTTGAGTCGGTTACTGTATGAGGATGATACAGCACAGGTGGTGGATTAAGAGGAGATGCTGTGTCGAATGGTGTCTGAGTTTGGTAGAGTCTGTGGGACGAAGAAGCTCGAGTTAACGTGGGTTAAAGTAAAGGAATGTCGATACGAGCAGAATAAGTGTCCTCCTAAATAGAGAATATTGGAAGAATTTCAGTGTTTTAAATACCTGGGTTTACATGCGGAGAAGACTGAACTAGTGGAAACTGAGGTGAAATCGCGAGTAAAGAAAGGGTGTAAAGTGTTGGGTGCACTGAAGAGTGTAATGAGCAGTAAGACGTTGAGGATGGAAGCAAAGAGAGGATTTTATGAGGGGTTGTTTCCAAACTGTGCTCTACGAAACTGTAACTAAAAGGGCGAGATCAGAAGAGAGAAGATAGAACATTTTAGACATGAAAAATTTGAGGGGCAGGGCTGAAGTAACGGTGAGAGGTAGGATCACTAACGACGTTGTTCAAATTAGAACGAGGATGGTGAAGAAGGGAGAGGACAGAAAAGATTCACGTGTTCTTAAATGGTTCGGGCACATGGTGAGGATGGATGATGGGAGATGGTGAAAAGGGTGATGAAGGCAGAGGTGAGTAGACGTAGGCCTAGAGGTAGGCCCAAGTTTGTGTGGATGGATTGCGTGAAGCGACGTTAGAAAGAAGAAACACAATTGTGGAGGTTTCGAGAGAGCGTGCAATGGATCGGCGTGAGTGCAGTATTGTTGTAAATGGATGCGCGTTTCTGTGCTTTCTCGTTCTTGGCGTCTGTTGAGAATCATGATGGTCGTGGGTGGGGAGCGGTTACTACGACGCAGCTAGGGTAAGCCAGTTACACTGTGGGGCTCTGCTGCTGACACTCACCTCGGACCGCAGTCCTAACCCAGAGTGTGTGTTGCGAGGTCTTCCGGCCAGATCCTTCAGCGCAAAATGGCGAAGTTTGGTTGAGTGTAAGTGTATGTGAGGAGTGTGAGGTACGCCTTGCCATCGGCCACCCCTCTTCCTTGGGGATTTGGACTAGTGTCTGTATCTCCTTTCTGGATGACATTTAAATGCTTAGGTCACGTTTGGTTACACTCTCTGAGGAGTAATCTCAAAACTCACTGGACTCGGCTGCTTGTAGGGCTTCTTCTAGCAAGATATTGCTGGTAAAGAACTGTCTCAAGGCTACCAACACCGCAGCCAGCTGGTTGAACTCTTCTTCCTGTTGAAAAAAAAATCGCATTATATCATACATTCAGGAGGGGGATAAAACACACATCACACTTCTCTCCTGCAATCACGTGTGCCAAAACTTAGCGCTAATGGATCCGGCTAGGACTCCGCAACATACACTTCGGGTCAGGAGTGAGGTTTGAGAACAGTCGCAGCAGCAGGGCCCGTCAGCTTTCACCGACTCACCCCCACTTCATCATAATTGTCATTCCCTCCCCTAACCATTTCCATTCCGTTTCTCGATGAAGCGTCGTGAGAGGGAAAGCGCATATATACATTCAACGAAATGGAAAGATATTCATGCGTCTACTGCGAACACCCCAGGCCGAAGAAAAACTGAGCTAAGACAAAGCTTAGATTATTTCCAAGTAGTAGTCGCAAACAAAATCTCTTTACTTAAATTTAATCTGTTAAGAATTGATCACATTTCCCCTTCCCAGCCGATAGATTCCTCGAGCTCAAAAGGCCCTCCCTTACCCAATGCATCAAACTGTGATTTCTAATAAAAATACATTCCAGATCTCCCTTACGATTGTTGGGCCCTGAGCCGAAACTAACTCGTAGACAGACGATGTCTTAATGCAGTACTTTTCTCTTCTATTCCGTAAGAGCCATAGTGCAGTATGCGCTTCTGCTATTTTCCAATGAATTTGATGAGGAAACATTAAAGAGACGTATTTGAGAGGGAGAATCTTGATAACATTCGTCTATGTAGTTTTCGACGGATTGAGACCTTTTGTGTCGTTCAATATTTTTCGGAAATCTCGAAAATTTTCACGTTTTCGGCTTTCTCAGAGTTTTCATGTTTGACCAAGAAGGGCGGTTTGACGCCGCACAGTCATGGTTGTCGTTTTAGATCTAAAATAGCGGCAGGCTGCACCCGGTCGACAGTTGCCGGTTGACCCCCTTACCTATCTATATAGGAAAGGTCTTCTTTAACCCGGAATTCATTTAGGCGTAGATGCTCAACGAAGGCAGATATGCCACAGAGCCCTAATTACAGAACTTTTCCGCAAACTGGACCGACACGGTCCCAGTATCTTGTTACTCTAGGTAAGTCCAGTGCGCAGCGGCCCATCTGAGCAGGGGACTAGTGATCATCTTCCTCTACAGAGCCACAGATGAATTGCTTTTGCGCATTGGATGCAGTCTCTGTGGCCTTTGCCTCGTCTTTAAAAACAGACCTTCGTACCTTCAGGCAGTTAACCTAGTGTCACATATGAAGTTCTGGTCTGAACTCTGTCATTGGGTGGTGTCGAGGCCTTGTTCATAAACAGTGGTTCCTAATTTCCTTCGTCAACTCGTCTGCCATAAAGCCCAGATGCTCACGCTATCGGTAGCCATCTTTAGGACGATCTAGTGTCACATATGAAGTTCCAACAAGGACTCTGTCATTGGGTGGTGCTGAGCCCCTGCTCATAAACAGTGGTTCCCAATCCTCTTTGTCAACTCATATGCCAGAAGCCTCTATGCTGACACCACCGGCAATCATCTTCAAGTCGAACA
Source organism: Gammarus roeselii (assembly GCA_016164225.1). Lineage (NCBI taxonomy): Eukaryota > Metazoa > Arthropoda > Malacostraca > Amphipoda > Gammaridae > Gammarus > Gammarus roeselii. The sequence goes on along the minus strand of SDVV010005611.1, from coordinate 3,842 downwards.
GACGACAACGGCAACAGGCTTGACACCATCGGTGTTGGTATCGAACCGGTCTATATTTCGTACAGACCTTCTAACCTTCTAACGAGAACTCTTTCATTGGGTGGGGTTGACGTCCCACCAATAAACAGTGGTGGTTCCTCATCCCTTTTGTCCACTTATGCCATAAGCCCCTTTGCTAACACCATCGGTGTTTGTTCTTGAAGTAAGCAGTCGACGGACAGCCCTTCATTCTTACACGCAGATGATTACGTGTCACACATGGTGTTGGACTGCCGGCCAGTTGCCGTCCGGCCGCCATCTTGGATCGTACGACGACTGCAGGCTAGTAGCATCAGGCCGCCATCTTTGATAGTACGACAACGGCCGGCCAAGTGGCATCAGCCGCCATTTTTAGCAGACGACAACCGGCTAACACAGAGTCTGTTGCGCACCATAACGTATTCTAGTAATATAGTCATTGGGAGTAAGAAAATGAAATCTTCTGTTCGACTATGGCTCTTTTAGAGCACCCATTAAAGCAAGTATTCTGATTGATGATAGCTCGTTTAGAGCATCATTTAAAGCAAGACTTCTGAACGATGATAACTCGTTTATAGCACCATTTAGAGCAAGACTTCTGAACGATGATGGCTCGTTTAGAACATCGTTCAAAGCAAATCTTCAGAACGATGATAGCTCGTTTAGAGCATTCTTTATAGCACGACTTCTGAACGATGAAAGCTCGTTAGGAGCATCATTAACAAATCTTCTGAACAAAGATAAAACGTTTAGAGCATCCTTTATGTCAAGTATACCGAACGATGATAGCTCGCTTAGAGCAACATTTACAGTAAGTCTACATAACAATGATAGCTCGTTTAGAGCTTCCTTTAAAGCAAGACTTCTGAACGATGATAGCTCGTTTAGAGCATCATTAAAAAAATCTTCTGAATGATGATAGTTCGTTTAGAGCATCCTTTTTAGCAAGTATATTAAACGAGGCCGCCGTGGCCGAGTGGTTAGCGTATCCGACTGCAGTGTCAGCCTCTGGTGCTGCATGTCGCGAGTTCGAGCCTCGGCAGGGACATGGCGGTCTTGTGGCGGGGAGATTTGGCGCCTCCCCCCTCTGTGTCTGCCTAGCTTAGTCACCCCCCTAACTAGGGGGAAACGGCTGTATGTCTATACATACATTAAACGATGATAGCTCGTTTAGAGCATCATTTGAAGCAAGTCTTCTGAGCGATGATAGCTCGTTTAGAGCATCACGTAAATCAAATTCTCTCACCAATGATAGCTTGTTTGGAGCATTATTTAAAGCAAGTCTTATTACCCAGAGATTATGTATCACATGTGACGTCTTGCAGGTCAAAATTCGGTGTCGCTCTGAAAACCCAACGATATACAGTGACTTCTCAGGAACATTGGATTCATTTCAGTGATATGCTTATTGTCGCCCCAGCATCTTCACGGACGCAAACAATGCTCGACACTGAAGTCCAACGCTTACAATGGTTTCGGGTCAACATTGCATGCTTCATTACACAATACAGAATAATGAATTACATTCTGCATATATTTGCATTATTTTATGCCACATATTAAATATGATGCACTAAGCCTACTCACTGACCCTACTTACAGCAAAAAATCAATCACTGGAGATGAACATGCATGCATAAACGAATTGATGTCAAATATTACAAGGCAGGACAAACTAAATAATTATTCCACCCCGGCCGAGTAGCCGGGGCTTTAGAATCTTGCTACCGTATCCACCGCGTGTCGTAGAAGGCGACTGAAGGGGGCGCCCCGTAGCCGGGAGTAGAATCGTGCTGCCGCAACCCCAGCGTGTCGTAAAAGGCGACTAACGGGGCGGAGCGAAGGGGCTAGGAATCCCGTTCTCTGTAGAACCTTTCCTCGAAGACGGTAAGACGAGGGGGGGGGGAGGAGAGGCACACGCCTCACCAAACCCTATTGTTAGGGTCGCTGAATGTGCGTGGCTGTAGTACGAATGATGTAAAGAGGAGGGAGATTGGTGAGCTGTTTGTGAGGAGGGAGTTTGATGTGTTGGCGCTGAGTGAGACGAAGTTGAAAGGTAAGGGCGAATGTGAGTTTGGTGTGGTAAGTAGAAGAAAGTCTGGTGTGGAGGAAGGTAGAGCACGAGAAGGTGTGGTCTTGATATTGAGTGATCGGTTGACTAGTAGCGCTACCGAATGGAAGGAGGTGTCCTCAAGATTGATGTGGGTGAAAGTAAAGTTAGGCATAGAAAGATGGGCATTTGTGAGTGCTTACGGACCTGGCAGCGAGAGGAGAGAAGAGAAGAGGGAGCAATTCTGGACTGACTTGTGTGAGTGTATTGAGAGTTTTGGAGGTCATTCCAATGTAGTTGTACTGGGTGACCTTAATGCGAGAGTTGGAGATGTAGTGGTGGAAAATGTAATAGGAAGGTATGGTGTACCCGGTAGAAACTACAGTGGAGAAACCTGATAGGTCTGTGTATGGAGCAGGAGTTGGTGTTCGGGAACAGCTTGTTCAAGAAGAGAGATATACACAAGTACACATGGGTAAGGATGGCCCATGGTGCAATGGTGGAGAGCACTGATGGATTTTGTGCTGATATCGTGGAGAGTGGTGGGGAGGCTGTTGGATGTGCGGGTGTTGAGAGGGGAGGGTGGAGGAGTGTCTGACCATCTGCTGGTGGAAGGTAGATTAAGTGAGGAGCAGAAGTGGTAGGGCAACAAACGAGTGGGAGGAGGGAGAAAGGTAGTGAAAGTGAGTGGACTGAATGTGAAAAGTAGAGCCGAGGAGTTCCAGCAGGCGTTGAAGGAAGAATATGACAACGTGAGAGGAGAGGACTTGAGAGATGTGAAGGAAGAATGGGAGACGTTAAGGGTTGTGTTGCTGAGATGTGCGAAGAAGGTGTGTGGTGCGCGCCGTGTGGGAGGGTGCAGGAGGAAAGGCTGCGAGTGGTGGAACGAATAGGTCAAACTGGCGGTGGCACGGAAAAGAAGAGCGTTTGAGGAGTGGTTGCAGGTGAAATCGGAGGTGGCTCATGAAAGTTACAAAGAGAGGAAAAACGAGGTGAAGCGGGTGGTGAAGAGAGCCAAAAGGGACGCTGATGCCAGGTGGGGCAGACAGTTGTGCCAGAATTTTGAGAAGAACAAAAAGATATTCTGGAAAGAGGTGGAGAGGGTGAGAAAGGGAGAGACCGGAAAGGAGAAAGTGGTGAAAGATGAAAACGGCCAGTTGTTGTTGGAAAGTGGTAGTGTACGGAAGAGGTGGGCCGAGTATTTTGATCAGTTGTTGAATGTCGAGGATGACAAAGAGGCTGACATTGTTGCTGTGGGTGGTGGTGCTTAGATGCCAGTTTTGGGAGAAAGACTTGTTGCGGACATTACCAGGGAAGAGGTGCAGGAGGCGTTGGACGTGATGAAAGCAGGGAAAGCCCCTGGTTTGGATGGCGTTGCGACTGAGTGCCTGAAGAAGGGTGGAGTAACGATTGTCGAATGGTTGGTGAGGTTACTGAACTTGTGTTTTGCGGCAGGCGTGGTACCGAGTGAGTGGCGCAGTGCCTGCATTGTTCCGCTATATAAGGGCAAAGGAGATAAAAATGAATGCTGCAACTAGAGAGGTATCAGTCTGTTATGTGTGGTCGGTAAGTTGTACGGGAGAGTGCTGATCAAGAGGATTAGAGACTGTACGGACTGCGCAATTGGAGAGGAACAGTGTGGCTTTAGGAGTGGTAGAGGGTGTACCAATCAGATTTTTGCAGTGAGACAGATATGTGAGAAGTACCTTGCCAAAGGAAAGGATGTGTTTTGGGCCTTCATGGATCTGGAGAAGGCATACGACAGAATTGACAG
>SDVV010005610.1:0-19080 GCA_016164225.1 Gammarus roeselii | reverse complement strand
ACTGCGTACGGTTGATAGGTTTAGTTACGCCACGCACGAACTGCAGCTTACTGCGTACGGTTGATAGGTTTAGTTACGCCACGCACGAACTGCAGCTTACTGCGTACGGTTGATAGGTTTAGTTACGCCACGCACGAACTGCAGCTTACTGCGTACGGTTGATAGGTTTAGTTACGCCACGCACGAACTGCAGCTTACTGCGTACGGTTAATAGGTTTAGTTACGCCACGCACAAACTGCAGCTTACTGCGTACGGTTGATAGGTTTTTAGAGGTTTTAAGTTAGTTCAGTTGTTCTCCGCTCTTTAGGCCACAGAAATGAGTTCCTTTTAGATAGAGAGCAAAATATTTGTACATGATATCAGTTACAGGAATTATAAGATCCACCTGCAAAGGAATTTAACGCATTTACGGGTTTATTTCAGTTATGAAGAGGCCCTCACGAATGGGCTGTTTGCATTCCTAATGCAATAGCCAGGTGGCCTAAAGGTGGCTCAAGGGCCTCAAGCAACGGGTCTCATAATGCAATAGCCAGATGGCCTAAAGTTGGCTCAAGGGCCTCAAGCAACGGGTCTCATAATGCAATAGCCAGATGGCCTAAAGTTGGCTCAAGGGCCTCAAGCAACGGGTCTCAAAATGCAATAGCCAGGTGGCCTAAAGTTGGCTCAAGGGCCTCAAGCAACGGGTCTCATAATGCAATAGCCAGATGGCCTAAAGTTGGCTCAAGGGCCTCAAGCAACGGGTCTCAAAATGCAATAGCCAGATGGCCTAAAGTTGGCTCAAGGGCCTCAAGCAACGGGTCTGTGTCGGCCAAGGGAAAAGTCGGTCAGCTGCGATAAAATCAGGAGTAAACAAGGGCAGTGTTCTTGGGCCCCTCCTCTTTATAATTTATAGAAATGACATCGACACCGACATCGTTAGCAAATTATCAATTTTTCCTGACGACACTAACTCTGCCATAAAGCGGTCAGTGAGCAAGATCACATAGTTATCCAAAAGGATCTTAAAAACTAGTGGACTGGTTTCATAAGTGGCAAATGAATTTCAATATTGAAAACTGTACTGTTATGTACATTCTATCACGCAATCGAAATTTTGCTTACGTGATGGCAGACCAGCATATGAATGAAGTCGACCATCAACGAGACCTTGGAATATCAATCACCAATGATCTCAAGTAAGAAAAAAATAGAAAAGCAATAGAGTCCTTGTCTGTGTATCGAGACACTTGCACCTCAACTCGAGGAACATTATACTTCCGTTATGTGTCGAGCCTCAAATGAATTATGTAGTACAATTTTAGTCCCCTCACCTTAGAGGGGACATTAACAAAATGGGATGTGTTCAGCACCGATCAACACAACGAGCAACGGAAAGACTCGACAAACTTAAACTGATATCACTTGAAAAAAAGACGACTTAGAAGTCAGTTGATAGAAACCTTCAAATACCAAAATGGGTTGTTGGCTTTGATTAGCTCTCCTTGGTCAACTTTAATTTATGTCACATTCAATATTTTTATTTGGCCTAGGCTAGCAGGCTGGGTGGGCGGAGCCACAGTACATTACCTCGTGAGCTCCTCACGTTCACTCGTATTTTCTTTTCAATATTCTTACCGGAATTAATCATAACAGTAACGTCTGTAACTTCACAGTTCTGGTTACCAACGGCATCTTCAGTACATTGACTACCAATGGCCACTGCAATAGCCCGACCACTAGTGGTCCAATCTGTACCATCTTAGTACCACTGGTCCCGTACAAAGTACCTTAGCAGTACTATGATCTTAGCAGTACTATGATCACTAGTTATTTGGAAGGGCTTCTTACCTGCCGTTTCTCTCGAAGATCGAAACAGTTCACACAGTCGCTACAAAACCACTTAACTAAATGATATTCCGAACATTCTATTGTACTTTAGGGCAGCATTGGGGACTTTAGTACACGATTTGCAGGAAACAACTATTACATTTTCCGCAAACCATACTGACATTTCCTCGTCCTCTGCAAGGGTGGCACTTCCCTGATGCCTTTCTAACCGCCAAACTGTGCAGATTTTCATTTCTTCCTTTATTGCAGCCTCTGTCATTATGGTAATGAAACATAAATGATTGTGTTTTTTATCACTAACACCTATATGGCAACACTGATAGATGAAATTAATTTGTTTGGCATATTTCACACTTTTCAAGATACTTCCTCTAACCCCTTGAACTGAATGAGGCATGCATGCCGTGCTATAGATCATGCTTCTTGCTTCAATAGCAGGCCTGATCACGACCCATGTTGTTTGGGCGGGGAGTATGATGCCGTGCTATAGATCATGCTTGCTTCAATAGCAGGCCTGATCACGACCCATTTTGTTTGGGCGGGGAGTATGATGCCGTGCTATAGATCATGCTTGCTTCAATAGCAGGCCTGATCACGACCCATTTTGTTTAGGCGGGGAGTATGATGCCGTGCTATAGATCATGCTTGCTTCAATAGCAGGCCTGATCACGACCCATTTTGTTTGGGAGGGGAGTAGGAGTCTTGACACAATTGTTTCAAAATCGTACCAAAATATCATTAAGTCTAAGGCTTCTCTTAACCAAATTAATTCAGGTCACAATATTGAACACGTTTTTTAGCAATAATACATAACATGTTCTCATCTTCACCCTATAACACAGAATATTCATTTTCACTGCCTGTAGCTATCACTAAACTGCATTCCAATTTGCACAACACAGAATAAATTTTGATTAGTCACTTCCTCTTCGTTCTGGCAAGGAGGACATTTCTGATCCACTTCCTGTGTAGATATGGCACCAGGTAGTTTTCTTGGTAGGGTCAAGCATTAGCTACTGCAGGTTTTGGATGGTTGACAGGAAACTTAGGGCACGGTCTAATTCCCCTTAATTCGTTACAGATTTGTTTCTATTTATTTATGTTTTGCTCCCAGCTAGTTGAGGAGTACAAAAATGTGTGTCCATACTTCATGGAGTCAGTCGAAGCCCTGAAACAGATAACAGGTTGCACATTTACTGGAAGTAAATAAATTAAGGAAATTGTATCTGGACGTGAACATATTCGAATGATTTGGATGAACTGCGAGCTCCTCCACGACCCTCCACGGCATTCACGCGATGAAACCGCAGAGATCCTGCCTACCTCATTAAGCCCTCTTGCCACTAGGCCCACATTCCAAGCCTCACTCCTCCTTGACTGCATTAACAGTCGCAGTAGATGCACATTCCACACCTAAATCACACTTCTTCTGTTCATCGTGTTGCCAGCCCTAGGATACAGACACTTCTGTTTATCGTGCTGCCAGCTAAAAGATACAGACACTTCTGTTTATCGTGTTGCCAGCTAAAGGATACAGACATTTCTGTTAAACGTGTTGCCAGACCAAGGATACAGACACTTCTGTTTATCGTGTTGCTTGCTAAAGGATACAGACACTTCAGTTGAACTTCTGTTAATAGTGTTGCCAGACCAAGGATACAGACACCTCTGTTTATTGTGTTACCAGCCCAAGGATACAGACACTTCTGTTTATTGTGTTACCGCCCAAGGATACAGACAATTCCGTTTTTCGTGTTGCCAGCCCAAGGATTCAGACGCTTCTGTTTTATCGTGTTGCAAGCTAAAAAATACAGACACTTCTGTTTATCATGTTGTCAGCCCAAGGACACAGACACTTCTGTTTATCATGTTGTCAGTCCAAGGACACAGAAACTTCTGTTTATCGTGTTGTCAGCCCAAGGACACTGACACTTCTGTTTATCGTTTTGCCAGTCCTAGGATACAGACATTTCCGTTTTTTGTGTTTCCAGAGCAATGATAGACACTTTTGTTCATCGTGTTACCAGCTCAAAGATACAATCACATCTGTTTATCGTGTAGCCAGCCCAAGGTTACAGACACTTCTGTTTATCGTGTTAGTAGAACGTTTTTCGTGTTGTCAGCCCAAAGAGACAGACACTTCTGTGTATCGTGTTGCCAGCCTAAGGATCCAGACACTTCTGTTTAGTCTGTTTAGCGTGTTACCAGCTCATGGGTACAGAAACTTCTGTTTATCGTGCTGTCAGCCCAAGGATACAAACACTTCTGTTTATCGCACCAGCCCAAGGATACAGACACTTCTCTTAATCGTGTCGCCAGCCAAAGGGGACAGACACTTTTGTTTGTCTCGATTTGCTTCGCCCCATGTGAGAAGTGCTCCTGCTCTCCCTCTGGACATCGTACCTCTGCTACGGGACTCGTACCGCTGTTACGGGACATCGTACCGCTGCTGCGGGACATCGCGTCAACAAAATAGTCATTAATGGCTACAATAGTACTCATTGCATAGTTAGGTCTTGATAACCTATTTCAACACTGTGAAAATAAGTGTATTCATTTATGATCTATTGGTTTGATTTAGACTTACATCTTTATTATAGCTGTGCCCATACTACCTGTCTGTTCCTCAGCAGTTATTTACTAGTATACTGACTTTAAACACTTCAAATGCAACTGGTTGTTGTCATCGCACAACTATTATTGAAAACGTATTTCCGCACTATTAGGATGCTTCTGTTAGAAAGACACACTGCTAGGATGCAGCTCTGGTTCCTTACCTTTTATTTTAGCGGTGCGTGTGTACCTGCCTGTCTTTATAGTATTCTAATGTGTTATTGGTATTCAAATAATCAGCATTTCCAAATGAATACGGTCTGCAGAAACAAAATCAGAGGGAATTAGGAGTGGGCAGTATCAGTGCACTAAACTCTGAAACCATAAACCAAGCAGCCACCATTTGATCAAGAAAGATTATGTCCATGTTATGTTGTCAGTATACATATTGGGGAATTTGTACCGAAAAATATCTCAAATTAACTCAATACTACCCAATACAAATGAACTCAATACCCTAAAATCTATCCCGCAATTAGATGTGACAATTATCAAATCAAATCAATTCAATTGAAATCAAATCAATGAACGGGAACACTGCTGCCAAAGTTCAACAACAAGATTATATAGAATTTTGGTATCTGTTGTTACTCCAGTTCCATTAGAATAAAAAAGTAACAACAGGTTATACAAAATTATCTGCATGAGTGACATTTACATCAATCATATTCATGTGGACACTTCTGTGACTTAAAGACTAGGAGCAACTGTACGAGCCATTCTCTCTCTAAGGGTGCCCTCACGCCTCTCCGCCCTCACTCCTCTCCGCCCTCACGCCTCTCCGCCCTCACCCGCGCCCCTACAACCGTTGTCAGAGCTGATCGTCTCCTACACCTCAACCGTATTATAAGATGTTACTGGTATTACGATACTCAACATTGTCAAATGTGGCCGGTTCTCTGTAACAAAACCACAGGTATCTTGTATCAGGTAGTATCATGGTACTGTATCACTTTACATCTTGCAGCTTAGAATCGTGATACGACTTCATAACACCCCACTTACTGAATTGTAATTATTTTTTCGTCATCTTCTGATACTCCGCCGGTCATGTCTGGTACAAGGTTGGTGCCCAAAATCATATCATTCCTTTATTGAGGAGCAAATGGGAGCAGCTACAAGTTAGTTTAGCTTTGCATTCAACCCAAAAACCCGCAAGAAGAAGTAACCTTAGCTAACGCGCATCCGAAGATACGCGCATCCGACTCTCCTTTGTATTATTCCCGTTTTAATGTCTCAGAGACAAAATCGAAGAACTAGGAATTCCTGCATTGAATGAAAGTATCGACATGATAGCAATCACAGAATCGTGGATGAATTTGAGCACCAGGCATTACTCTTCCCGGTTACTCACTATTTCACAAAGATAGACAAGGCCGAGAGGGCGGAGGAGTGCTGTTTCTCGTGAAAACACTCTGCAAATATTAGAAGTCACCATTCCAAACAACAGGCACGACATAGTAGCAATCCAAGTAGTCGGTAAACATAAAAAATGTCAAATCACTCTCGTCTATCGCCCCCCTAAAAGCAAGATTGCAGATGACACCGATTTTTACAACACCATCGTCGATGTTGTCACAACACAACACAGTATTGTGCTTGGCGATTTCAACATCCCCGATGTTGATTGGGAATCAGACGAATGTACTGCCACCGGCCAACGTCTGATTGATTTTGCTGACGATAAGTTCAGGACTCAAATGGTGAAGACACCTACAAGAGGTAGCAACATTCTCGATCTCATATTTAGTGCAAGCGACTCTCATGTCACGAACGTCGAAGTAGGCGAACCACTCGGAACTAGTGACCACAACTGCATCCGTTTTTTGATAGAACTCGAGTTGAAAACATCAACAAACTGCGAAAAAGTCGCTAACTTCAGATTAGCTAATTTTGATGGCTTAAGAGAGTCAATGGTGTCAGCAAATATAACTCTCGAACAAGATGTCAATCAATCGCTTGACTATTTCCTGACTGCACTTAAAAATAGCAAACTTGAGCATATCCCGCACAAAATTAGGCGGAAAGGAGAATCGCTGCGTCTTCAATCACGAAAGAAAGCACAGCATTCGATAAAGCAGAAACATCCAGAAGACGACGTAGCTAAAAATGAATACAAAATTAGCAGACGAGATCTAAAGAAGGTCTTGTAACGTAAGAAGAAAGATTATGAAAATGAAATTGCTGCCAATGCCAAAACTAATCCGAAACAATTTTTTAGTTATATTTCGAGCAAGATAAAATTCAAAATCTGTAATAGGTCCTCTCGAGAACGATGTTGGTGAGCTAGAAATGGACGACACCAAGATGAGTGTTCAACTTAATGAATACTTTTGCTCTGTGTTTACGGTAGAGAATCGGATATTCCTAATTCCGAGGATATCATAGCGGCAAAACGAATTGAAGCCCTCACCACAGTGAACTTTTCCCCCGCCGAAGTTATTAAATATATTGATTAATTGAAAGTCACCAAATCTCCAGGTCCAGACCAAATTCATCCCAGAATTCTAAAAGAGACTAGAACCGAAATCGCCGAACATTTATCAAACAGTTTCACCCAATCTCTCACAAATGGCACCTGCCCCTCTAAGTTGAAAGAGGCCAATGTTACCCCAATTTTTAACTTAGGGGACAAAAAGTGTCCCGGCAACTACCGTCCAATTAGTCTCACCTCAGTAATTGGCAAGTTGATGGAAAGTTTGATAACGGATAAAATTACAGATTTCTTAGAATCAAGCAAATTGATTGGTGACTCCCAGCATGGCTTTAGACACAACCGTTCCTGTCTTTCAAATCTGTTACCCTTTTTCAGAAATATAATCGAAATCCACGACACAAAAAGTCCAATCGATATCATTTACCTTAACTTTCAAAAGGCCTTTGATACAGTCCCCTGCAAGCCCCTAATTAGTAAATTGCACAGCATCGGTATTCGAGGCGAGCTTAACAACTGGATAAAATGCTGGCTTACGGACAGATGGCAGCGAGTTGTACTTAACGGAGCTTCCTCCTCCTGGGTTAATGTTACAAGCGGCGTGCCTCAAGGATCCAAGTTAGGGCAAGTTCTTTTTAAAATATTCACTAACGATCTCGATAGCAACGTACTCACAAACATTAGCAAGTCTGCAGACGATACTAAGATCGGAGGAAAACTGCAAACTGAATTAGAGTGCCAGCAGATCCAACTAGACTTGAACAAAATTGTTGATTGGTCAGAAAAGTGGCAAATTTAATTTAATGTCGACAAATGCAAAGTTATGCACATAGGTCCTCATAACCCTAATCACGAATATTCAATGTCTATAAAGAAACTCATTACCGTCACCGAAGAGCGAGATTTAGGTGTCATCATTAGTAACGACTTAGACAGCAGCAAGCAATGTAACGAAGCTGCCAACAAGGGCAACAAAATGCTAGGTATGATGTCCCGCACTATCTCGTACAAAAACCAACACAGTATGCTCAAGTTATTTAATGCATTTGTTAGACCGCATCTCGAGTATGCCGTTCAATTCTGGTCTCAATTCCTTAGAAAAGACGTTATCAAACTTGAGAAGATTCAACGTAGAGCTACCAAACTCATCCCCTCGCTGCGGAATAAACTACGAAGACAAGCTTTGTGAACTCAATCTTTATTCGCTAGAAAAACGTCGAGTCAGAGGCGACATGATAGAAGTGTGGAAGATTATGAAGGGTAAGGAAAACGTCGACCGAGCGAGCCTTTTCACGCTAGATACAAACGGAGTGACTAGGAACAATGGATACAAAATCGTTGGGAAACGTTTCTCACTCAACATCACGCGCAATTTCTTCACGTATAGAGTTGTCGAAGAATGGAACAAACTTCCAGCGGAGGTTGTAAACAGCAATACAATCGAAACATTTAAGTCGCGGTTCGATAAGTTCTACATAAGTTGCCGATAAATAGCTAAACCGTTCCATTTCCTGTTGTTATAAATAAAAACAGAAATAGCACACGAAGTTCTCTTAGACGTTCTACTTCAGAACAAATCCTCTTGCTATCAAAAAGCAACCTAGTTTAGGCCAATAGGCCTTCTAGACGTTCTACTCAAGTTTGCTATCAATAGGCAACCTAGTTTGGGCCAATAGTCCTATTGTTGTCTTCCTACACTTGTAGCCATAGATCTGAATAATACTTGCTCTGAATACTACTTGGGCCAAATAAAAACATTGCATGGCAATTGTCTTCACTCATTAATCAGATTAGAATATCTTATTCATTTAAACACATAGTTTGTGAATGCATGCTAAACAAAGAATTGTATACTATGTTTATTTAGCCCGATTAAACAGGCCCCAAACTTGTATACCGTCTGATAACCGTGGATCCGACAGTAAGAACCGGCTGACAACTGTGGGTTCGAAAATTAGAATCGTCTAACAAGCATGGGTCCGTGACTAAGAACCGTCTGATAACCGTAGATCCGATAGTAAGAACCGTCCGAAAACCATTGAACAGATAATAAGAATCGCTTGACGTTACTGTGGGTCCGACATTAAGAACAGTATGACAAACGTTGGTCAGACAATAAGAACCGTGTGACAACTGTGGGTCCGACAATTACAAACGTCTAACAACTATGTGTCCGTCATTGAGAACCGCCGGATAATCGTGGATCCAATAATAAGAACCGTCTGATAACCGTGAATACGACAATAAGAACCGGCTGACAATCTTGGGCCGACAATAAAAACCGGCTGACAATCGTGGCATCGACAATAAGAATAGTCTGACAACCGTGAGTACGACTATAAGCTTCGTCCGACAATCGTGGCTCAGACAAAAGGTACCGCCCGACAATCGTGGCTCAGACAAAAGGTACCGCCCGACAATCGTGGCTCAGACAAAAGGTACCGCCCGACAATCGTGGCTCAGACAAAAGGTACCGCCCGACAATCGTGGGTCAGAGCATTAAAACCGTGGGGCCAGAGCGAATTAACCCTGGGCGTTTCAACAATACTGACGAATGGGAAATTTGAATTGAGCTGATGAATTACATGTTAACACAGCAAAGCCAAAATCCGGATCATGAAGTGGCATTTTTCTTCTCTTACAACATTCTGCTACCATAAAAACTATTTATTGCACTGATGTTGATGAGTTATTTACTGCGAAATGAACTCTGCTCGAGTATGCTTGTGTCCTCCAATCGTGGCATCAACTTCTTGCTCATTAGTGTTTGTAGAACAATAGAAGAAATCGTTTTTTTTTATTCGTATCTTCTTGTTTTCAACCTCTTAACGCTTAACTAACAATTTTAAAGAGTTCTATAGTAGTGCACCATAATCAGATGATTTTTTTATTCAGAATTCGATTCACATCGAGGTTAACAGTCAAAGCTGGAAAGTGCCTATCGTTCATCGAAAAGACTGAGCTCGTATTTTAGTTATACTAAAACGATTAAAACATTCGAAACACAAAAGTAGACAAAACGCTAGTTAACACCTAGGGTAATTAGCAGAGACAATTGTGGTCAGTATTAACATAGAGCATAAACTATTAGATGGCGGCTCAATATTAGAGGTTATGGTTGTGGTATTTTCAGACATGTTCAGGATCAGAATGCATTTTCAGGTTACTGGTAAAATGTTTTTATCTAATATTTGTAGGAAAAGTTACGGTTTTAAATTGATCGGTCAATAGATGTTCATTAAGCCTATTCCTGAAAGACGTGTTTGATTCAAGATTTTCGATGTTTGTTGGGAGGTTTTTACAGATTTTTGGTCCAGTGATCGAAAAAGCTCTACAGGCAGTTTCTGTTTTCCTGTGTTCAACGTGCAGGGTATCATTATTTCTTGTGAATCGATTGTTCTTTTCACCTCGAAAAATATATATGCTATTGGCTGTCTGGTGAAAGTTTTTCTACAAGATCTTTATGAATTCTGATCGACTCATGGAGTGCCAGTTGGTTGTCTTCATTGAGTCACTGCAATTTTTCGAGGACAGGACTCACGTGGTCTCGTTTTCTATGGTCACCATCGCATGTTTTTCTTGCCGCAAATTGTATACAACGTTGTACTTTCTCTCTTTGAGTTTAGGTACATTTCCTACAGATTCAAAGACAATAGTTGATGTGAGAAAATACTAAAGCGTGGACAATCAGTAATTTTGATTTTAAATCTAATTCTTTTTTTGCAGAGTTTAGGAACAGAAGTGATCCGTTCAACTTGGAACACAGAGTGGTTACGTGATGATTGAAGGAAAGACCGGGATTAAACCAGACTCTCAGGCTTAATATTTTGTCTTCAGCATGTATGTTAGATTTTCCCATCCTGATAGAGAAATTAATTAAACTGATTTTCTTTTTGAGTTCGAGCCGAACAAGATGCATTTTGTTTTTTTCTGATTTGAGCTTGAGTCCATTTTTATCATACCAAGATTTTAAACTGCTTACGGCTGTCTCAGCGTCGTCCATTAACGCACTCAGATCTGATGGTTTTCGGGAAAGCAATATGTGGACATCATCGGCTTCCATAACAATTTTTGCTTGATTTTTCGGCAATTTACAGTCAATGTCATTTACAAAAACAAGGAACAACAATGGGCCAAGTATCGAACCTTGAGGGACCCCAAAGGCAACTGTGGTCGAATTTGACTTAGTGGAGTTATCAAGTTTAACGGATTGTTGCCGATTTGTCAGATAACTTTCAAACCAAGTAGGGTCTATTCCTAGGTTACGGAGCTTGCCAAAAAGAATTGTGTGGCTTACATTGTCGAATGCTTTTGATAAGTCTAGCAATACCGTGCAGAGATATCTGCCCGTCATCAACGTTTTTATACAGATCTTCAGTGATGCTCATAAGTGCGTCTTCTGTTGACAATTTTCGCCGATACGCATATTGACAGTCATTAAAGAGCTTGTTTGATTCGAGGTAATCAATTAATTGGATAGATATTACATTTTCTAGAATCTTGGTTAGGACAGGCAGAAGGCTGATCGGTCTAAAGTTTGATAGTTCACTCATGTCCTCCGATTTATGAATTGCTTTTATGATTGCATGCTTCCAGATCTCCGGAAATGTTTTACTTGCTATAGAGGTGTTAACAACTGTGCTGATATAAGGCAAGGTAACTATTAGGCTGTTTTTTAAATATTTGTTGGGCTAAACCTTCTATTCCTGTAGAGTTAGTGTGGCAAATGCAGCTCGTTTTACTTCATGTTGCGATTCTTGCTTTGGCTTCCTTTTGACGTTTGCTGCTTGGCCACTGTCTCCATTAAGAGCTTTCGGATTCCATGTATCTGTTGCGTCGCTCTGTAATCCTTGTTCGGCTTCCTGGGTAACTTCTTCAAAAACATGTTTCCCAACTTCTGCGAAGTAATTGTTGAACTTTTCAGATGTTGCCTGAGGATTCGGATAAGTTTGCGAGGTGATCTTTTTCTTGCAGGAAACAATTCTTTTCAGTTCATTCCATGTTTCTTTATGATTGTTTCTGCACTGTTCTAGTTCCTCATGATGATATCCATTTTTAGCCCATCTGACTTCGTTATCCACACAATCAGGCTGTCCGCTATTTAGAGGTTAATATCAGGTCCCCAGCCATAGTACATGTTCTGTCGACTATTGAACCACAGGTTTCTTGCTGTGCGTGACAGTCGCGGCACACGCTTGATCTCGGGTATTTTCAAGATCGTTCTGTTGAATAGTTGTGGTACCCGGCACGTGAAACTGTTGACTGCCACCGTCTGCATCTTATTGCCGGCCGTCTGTTTTGGCACTTTGAAGTAGCACATTCTGCCCATCCTTACCTGACGTTTCATGAGTTTCGTTGCACTTCTTTTATTGATGTCAACGGAGTATCCTTCCAGAATTGTATATGTTTCGAATGAAACCTCAAGCCCTTCCATCTGATCTAATAATTCATTTTCTTTAGCCTCTGTTAATTTTGAGGCGGAACTCCTTTGAACTGTTGCAAGTTTTTCTAAATTTTCCCATGCATGTGTGATGAAGCGAAGATTGAAATAGTCTGTGTGTTATAATAAACCCTTTTTTTTCTTCATGGAAATGGCCTCATGGGTTACGAACACAGTCTCCTGCCACTATTGCCTGTCATTTACAATTTGTTCATCGTAGAAAACATTGCTTAAATCCAGCAAACATTCTTTTACATCATGAGTTGCATTATTGCTTGAATAATATGGACACTGGATAATATTAAGACACGGTATTTATTCAATGTCGCAGATGATAAAATATAGATTCATTGAATTATATGTTGCTTTTGACAGCCCTCTCTTATTTTTTTAGGTAAGTCTAAACAAAATCAC
This sequence comes from Gammarus roeselii, assembly GCA_016164225.1. Taxonomy (NCBI): domain Eukaryota; kingdom Metazoa; phylum Arthropoda; class Malacostraca; order Amphipoda; family Gammaridae; genus Gammarus; species Gammarus roeselii. The sequence goes on along the minus strand of SDVV010005610.1, from coordinate 6,351 downwards.
CCCAAACCAATTACTCTGGATACAAACAATTGTGGCGGGGATATTGGGCGCCTCCCCCCTCTGTGTCAGCCTAACTTAGCCACCCTCCTAACTAGGAGGAAACGGCTGTATGTCTATACATACATACAAACAAACAATTCCACAGTTGGCAATGATATTGCCCTACTATGGTCTGCATAGCAGGAGACCGGTGAATAAGTAAAGAAGCGGGCTAAGCACAGCACCGTTTGGAGCCCTACTACAGACTTCCACTGTCGCAGAGGTTTCCATACTTATTGCCACACATTAGGTTCTGCATAGAAGAAATATTTTGATTAATTCCTAAGCATTTCCTTGAACACCAGCGATATGTAACTTCGTTTACAGTATTCTGTGAAAGATAAATCCCATCCACAACTAAAAGCTCGCAATGAATTTATTATTTCATTCTAATGCACCAGTAGTTGGGTTACCGTGCTCCACTTACTTCTGAATCCATGCTGCTTCGAGTTTATTTAATTAGTTTCTCAATGAAATTTATCATTTGTACTATCATAACTAACTCGAATATTTCGACGACGTAATTTTAAATAAATTGGTAGTAAATTTGATAGGCTTATGAGGCTGCCTCATTTCGCTAGTGGCAGATAACAGCATGTTTAATGACTTGTGAGACACAGAGCTGTTCTAAAACTCCTGTCACATCATTTGTAGTTAGCTTGGCACTACCTGCTGGCGTTGTTTCAATAGAATCGCTGTAATGTCTTCTGGTCCAGTTATGCTATTGCTACCGATGTCATCAAAAGCTTTCACGATTTCAGAGATGTCACTGTCAAGATCCACTAATACATTGTCCCAGCCTGTCTCAAGAGTTGACCGAGTGCCTCTTAGTATATTACAGTGCGAGGACTGGAAGCTGTTCGATCAAGCGGCAGGCAAAGTTCCGGTAGTGTAGGCCGCTTCGAACTTCAATGATGTTTCTATCTTTCTAATTTGAGAGCTTCCGGATTGATCCTCACTTCCCAGAGTCAAGCGGAAGACTAAATAGCTAGCTATTCGAAGTACCGTGTAAGGTGGATATGTGAAAGTCGTAAGAATCAGGTAGACAGAACACAGAGAGGTTACTTAGTTGAATGCGGCTTCAATTTACGTAAAACAGACATATTTGTGAGCCACAGTTGGATGTAAACGGCAACAAAACCTTGCTGGCGAGTATGCCGGTTGGCCTGTCGTCATTACTTCAGTTCATAAAATGGTAATAATAGTTGTATGACGGATATGATTTTGGTGTGTTTCTTTGACATTTTCCGAACGATGACTCAAATAATTAGGGATGGTATGACTCGTTTCGGTGAAAGCGAAAACAAACTCGTTGGCTTCCTCAAGTTTGATCGGCATTATTGCCATCTTGCGGTCAGCTACGAAAAAAATCTACATCAAAGGAACGTCAGAGAGAACGGCCGAAAAATTATGGGAGTTCAATGTTCAGCTGTGCCTGAACATGCGAAAACTCTGCAAGGTAGCATTTGAGAACTCAGTAAATATTGGTTCCCAGATAGATCAAGATGAAGTGATGTACAAATTACGATGTGAAACAGGAAGGAAATTTGAAGATCGAACACACGAACACAAAAAACGAGGTAGGTACGGGAAAAAATCTAAATGAATTCCAACATATTTCGAGCATGGGCCGTTATTCTGATTTTGACTGCGTGTCATTTCAGGACAGCGCTTCGATGAATCTAAGTGAACATTACCATACTATCATGAAATAAGATAGGATGGTAATCTGGATAGAAAATTTTATCCGAAATGCCAAGCGGTCGAATTCTGTTGGATCCCTGGTTAGGTGGAAAAAAAGGGGGAATGAACACGCAGATTCCCTTGTTAAACTGGTGTCTATTCATCATGAACAATTTCTCACCATATACTACCGAGATTGGTTCTCTATCATTAACTCTCATAATAAATAAAATGGAATGACAAATGACAACAAAACGAACCAAAATGCTATCAGTTAAACCCTCGCGTGGAGAATGGGAAACCTAGTTCCTGGACAGATGAAACCAAATATTCATCAACCGCTTATTTGGACGTAACAGACGTATCCATGGGATCGGATGGCCACCACACCCATGTTGCCACGAAGGGGTTATCAGGCATGAAGCACTTGCTGATGGGTTGCAACGCACTCGCGGAAGCACGACAGGTCATCTTGAATCCCCCTTGCAACTTACAAAGCTTACTCACTGACCTCACCTACCTGAAAAAAGTTAATCACTTTCGGCAAAAATGCCGGCAATTATGAAGAGGCGTAAGAACGGGATCCTGATGCAGGCTGGGTGGTTTCTCCGCCCCACAACGTATTACGGCTTATTAATAAGTCAGCAGGAAACAAAAATATGTTTATGTTGCTATGAAGGAACATTTCTTCTTAAAACATTGTTCCTGTATGTTACAAAAAGGAAAAGATCTAACTTTTTAGTTGGTAATGTGGTTGTTTAGAACACTAATATGATGTTCGGTTTTATAGCTACGTTTAAACACTGTTCGTTGAAGTTTCGTTCCTGTATGCACTAGCGTGCATATGTAACAGATGAAGCGCCCATATAATTTAACTTAGATTAAGTCACTTTTTGCCCACCAAGAAGTGTGAGCCTACCAGACTCGAAGATCTTAGTGCCCTACGGGGAGCTGCGTTGACTCGCGTTTTGAATTCGGTTTAGATGGACCTCTTATTTAATCTAATCCCACAAAAACTGTATGTAACTGTTACCGATGTTTTGCCTTGTGGACCAAGTTATATTTTTTTCGGTATTTCTTCTGTCTGACGTATTTTTCTCAGCAAAAATCTGGAACATAAAAAGCCTGGTCTTATAGAGCTTCAAATGAAATCATCGCAGTGCATTATATCTCGCCCTGTTGAAACCATTTAGAAGATGTCCACACTGTATTGTACATGACAGATCGAAGCAGTAGCTGTTTTTAAGAAAAGGTTCCTCGTGCAATGCTGGTTGTGTCACAGTTTCAGTAATAGCAAACCCTTCCTTTTTCATTGTACATTTGCCATACAAGAATCATCACAATTGTTAAAGGAGAAGTAATTAATATACTAGTCATCAAAGATTTGCATATCAGACAGCTTTATCTTTCAACATCTAATAATACAGATTGGAATGCCGTATTATGATGTAGGAATAATGGAGTGCCGTATTATGATTATGAATAATGGCATGTACTCCATCGTAAACTCTACTACTGGCACCCGTCTGATCATTTCAGATTTTTTCTCTTCCGCTGAACAGTATTCCACAATTGAGGCGAACTGCACTCATGTAAATGTTTTCCTCACAAACTGGCGGCTCTCCTCCTTCCACTCACGTCCCATGTTCCCGTTCATCACTTTTAATTTCTATCGTTTTCTTCAATCCATGTCACTTCCTGCCCTACACGTCCTTTTCCTTCATCCACTCCTTTTCTGCCCTTATTCCCCTCACTCTACTTCTCGTCTCTGTTTTCCTTCACGACTTTCCCTCTTATCAACACTGCTCTTCGCCAGCTCCTGACCCTCCTCCTGCCGCAGGTACTGGAGCATCGAGCGCAGCGGCAGCTCAGTAACTGGTGGCAGCTATGGCAGACTGCGTCGCAGCCTCAGGGAACGCGGGCAGCTTTTCCAGGACCCTGATTTCCCTGCCGCATGCCGCTCGCTCACCGCCAAAAGCAAGACGTCACAGCAGCCCATCGTCTGGCTGAGGCCACACGTGAGTTCATGAAAAGGGGCCCACGGGATGTAATACAGGAAAGGCCAACGGACCATCGTCTGACTCAGGCCCTACTTGAGTTAACAAAGGATGGGCCATCCGCCGTCGTCTCACTTGGGCCCTAACGTAAGTTACAGAAGGAACAACCAGTGAGTCATCGTCAGGCTCATGCCCAACGTAAGTTAACAAAGCCGGGGCTAGCTGGCTATAGTCATGGCTAGGCCCAACGTGAGTTAGGATGGGCCAACCGTCTGGGTCAGATCACACGTGGGTCCACAACAGATGGGCGAGCCACCATCATCTGTCACGTCATTTGTGAAATAACAAAGGGACTCCAGCAGCCATTGTCTGGGCTCGGCCACCCGCGAGTTCAACATAATTGTAACCAAAGCCCTGGGAGATAACTGAATGATGCTTTTGGTAAAAAAATACTGACGAAACGAGAAACAAACATTCCACCGATCACATAAAAAATTACATCTTAATAACGCCGACTGAATATCCCGATCATGCAGTATTACCCACGAAAGTAATATTTTACTTTCTCGCTTGTAGAAATGATTAAGTAACAGTTCGTCATTGTACTTTTGTAGTCCTTTATCTCGTGTCTTCGTTAGTAATCTACTTGTGCAAGCGTCTTCAGAGAACTATTAGATTCATTACATTCTGTTTGACGATAAGAATGGGAAGCATCACTAGATGAAATCAATACAAGGGCGTATTCTACATAGATACATGATAATCGTAGATTAAATCTACAATGGATAACGGCTCCTGCCACTTGAGCCATATTTCTTCTCGTGCTGTACAGATACAAAGACAAAGACGAATCCCTAGGAAGAGGGATGACCGGGAGCAAGGCGCAAATCACACACCTCTCATACAGTCACACTCAAACAAATTTAGTCCTTCTGGTCTAAAAGATCCTGCCGAGAGACCCCGCAACATACTCTGGGTCAGGAGTGACGCCGAGGTCAGTGTCAGCAGCAGAGCCCGACAATAAAACTGGTTTACCTCTGCTGCGTGATGGTGACCGGGCTCCTCCGCCCACGTTCATCCCGTTTCTGTATGCGACGTCAAGGGTGGTAAAGCACATCTGGGCCGTGTCAAACTCATCCATTCACAATCCTTATCCAATCACGCATATCCATTGCACGCTCCTTTACTACCTCCTCACGTATGTCTCTCATTTCTAACGCTTGTTTCACGTCATCCATCCACCTCAACTTTGGTCAATCTCTAAGCCTACCCGCAACCCACCTCCGCCTTCATCACCCTCGTCATCGTTCTTCCATCATCTATCATCGCTATAAGCCCGAACCATCTTAGGACAGGTGAATCTACTCTATCCTCCAACTTCATGACCATCCTCGTTTTAATTCAAAAAACGTTGTTATTGATTTTGTCCCTCAATGTCACTCCAGCCATGCTCCTCAAACAATCCACTTCGAAAACATTCAACCTTCTTCTCTTTTCTGTTTTCACCTCCCCTTCCTCCGAGTCTCAGCACCGTAGTGCACATTTGGAACAACTATACCCTCTCTTTGCTTCCATTCCCAAAGTCCTACAGATCATTACACTCTTCAGGGCATCGAATACTTTACATCCTTCCTTCACTCGCGACTTCAACTCAGTTTACACCAGTTCAGTCTTCTCCACATTGGAGCCCATGTACTTAAAACGTGGAATTTCCTCCAATAACTCTCCATTATATTAGGAAAATAATTCTGCTTGCAGTGACAATCCTTGAATATCTCATTACTTTACTCTTACACACGGTAACTCGCAGCTTCCTCCTCTCACACCCTCTGCCAAACTCAATCACTGGCTTCATAACTTCTCCTCAGAATCTGCCACAAGCACCGTATCATCCGGAAACAGCAACTGACTGAACTGCTAACTCCGCCCATTCGCTTCCAACAGCTCCAAGCCACGACCTAATACACTCGCCTTGATTGAACAACCAGGGAGACCTAACGCAGCCTTGTCTCAGACCGACCTTCACTGTAAATCAATCACTCTCCTCGCTCCCCACGCTGACACATGCTCTGCTGCCAACGTTGGAACTGTGTAACGTTTACAACAGATTTCCGTCCCCTCCATGCAGATGCAACCCCCATCGTAGCCCTTCTCTGTCGACCCTGTCGTAGGCCTATTGCAGATCCATGTTCCACTGCAAAAATTTGATCTGTTCAGCCTCCACCACTTCTGAAGCCTCACTGTCCTCGCTATTCGCCCCATCCTTACTGGCTCCTATCCGTTTTGATTAGCACTCTCCCGTGCAGCTTACCCACAACACAGCCACTCTGCGCCACTCAATCGGCACCACGGCCTACACAATAACTGCGCCACTCAATCGGCACCACGGCCTACACAATAACTGCGCCACTCAATCGGCACCACGGCCGACACAATAACTGCGCCACTCAATCGGCACCACGGCCGACACAATAACTGCGCCACTCAATCGGCGCCACGGCTGACACAATAACTGCGCCACTCAATCGGCACCACGGCCGACACAATAACTGCGCCACTCAATCGGCACCACGGCCGACACAATAACTGCGCCACTCAATCGGCACCACGGCCGACACAATAACTGCGCCAC
>SDVV010005609.1:0-19081 GCA_016164225.1 Gammarus roeselii | reverse complement strand
TATACCGCTGTGTCCCCGAGACGGTCACTTTCTGAGGAATGAAGGAATGAAGTAGAGGACCCCACGGCTTACTTAAGCGTTCTAAGAGGTATTATCGACTCACTTTAGTGCTGGATACGGAGCATTATCATAGCCTGCCTCGCGCTGAGCGAAGGTATTGCCCTATGATATAACATGAGCCAACTTGTGTCTTCATGAGACATTTACTTTCCGTAATACAAAATAATTCAAGAACGGGCTGGAGAGAAGACCTCCAATTCGGTTTCACGATTACAATTTGTATACAAACTAACCAGTTCACAAATAATGGACAGTTTTGGTCGTAGATTCCTTGATTTAAAAATTAATTTAATGACCAAAAAAAATTATAAATTCGTTGAGTCGAATATATGGAATATAGATTCAACTGATTGTTTCCAGCTTTAAATTTAATTTTCTCTACTAGCACATAGGAAGAATATAAGTCCAAGCGAGGATTTAAAACGAAATAAATCAATACCTTCTGTAAAACCTAATGATGAAAGAAGAATATTCTTCGACGTGTCCTAAAGATTAGAAATGATTACCGATGACGGCCAGCTGGCCTACTGATCGTGGAGGCCTCACGATGGCGGGCAGTTGAACTATTGATGAAGGAAGGTCAATGTTGCGGTTGGTATGCATATTTATCATTCACTACCGCCTCCTTGCCGTGTTAGTGTGGTGTTATCGCAGCCTCGACACTACCTCGTCCTCATCAAATCGCACTATCACCACCAAGTGCGGCGCTGGTTCCAACATCTTCTTGGGGACTTTGACGCAATGTAATTCTCGGAACAGCCAGTTGGCTGTTAGTGCTGGGTATTGCATGGTTTGTTGAGGGTGTAGTCACTTTTCTTGGGTTAGTGTGTGATTGGTTTTGGATTACAATTCGGTGAAACAGAGTGAGCAAATAAGTTGGATATATCTTTACATGCGAAAATTAGGACACCGTACAATAAAGTCTGAAAAAATTATACCTCTTCTGATCGGACAGCATTCAATCATCCTTATCTATATCAAGTTATTTTTCATTCATTTGACGGGCGACATTGGCATCTGAAGACATGCAGATAACCGGCATGTATATGTTATAAATTAGATAAGGTGTGCGTTACTCTACGGATTTCCTGCTGCATATTTCGTTTCAATTACCTAGTTCTTTCATTAATACAGATGCTATTGTAGCACCTTTGCTTCTAGTGAAGCAAGCATGGATAATGAGTAATTTTAAATACCTAATTACATATATAATCACCACGAAGTAATGACCGGCCTACAATTTGTGGATGATCTAGCATCTATACCTCACTTCAAGTACGTTCAATCATGCAGTGAAAATAGAGGTCGCTACCATGAATCATGTTAGCTAAAATATGTTTTTTCAAATTATGAGTAACATGTATTCATGATTTAGATAAGATTTTAGATATGTGGTGTCGACAATATAACTACTTGCCAAAGCAGTAATATGTTACTTCTCTTCTACAAAAATATAATTTAACTCGGGAACTTGAATGGATAGGTATTTAAATATCGGGCAACCCAGAAAAAATGTTACTTTGTCTATTGTGTAGAGTCAGTATTAACCCTGTTAGATCATGCGCTATCCCGCGTTCCTGAGGGATGGCAGTAGAGAGCACATCCCGCGTCTTGCGGGATGGCCATAGGGAGCGCATCCCGCGTCTTGCGGGATGGCCGTAGAGAGCGCATCTTGCGTCCTGCGGGATGTCCGTAGAGAGCGCATCCCGCGTCTTGCGTGATGGCCTTAGAGGCGCATGTTGCTTGTGAAATGTTTTGACTTGGCATCGGTGAGATTCGTCTTATTTGATATTTGCGATAACTCGTCCGATTGTGAGAAAGAACTTAAGCATCTGAGTTTGTCAACTTTGAAATCGTCTGATGAACAGTACAATACTATTTGTTATTATTTGTTATTATTAAAATGCATGTTTTAAGAAAAATTAACACAATGGTACTAGTTCGTTCGCGAATGAAACGTGGTGGCAGTTTGAAAATCTGGAACCAGCTTGATAATTGAAATTATTGATTTATTTTTCAGCGTGAAGTGTTTCAAGAAAACTCCTGAACCTCTAACAATAAACGAGTTTTAATAAATTTGTATTATAAATTCAAAAATAGTCGAAATAGATACGTCCATACATAGACAGCAACAACTAATAATCATTTGGATATATTTGCAGGTGATCACGAGAACATTAGGGTAAAATCTCATCTGGAAAGTACTTTACGGTAAAGGCCCATTCATGGTATCACATGAACTATCAGATGTAAGGCCTTACGAAATAATATGCAGCCAATGAAATATCAAACAGTAATTCCCCCCAAAATAGCAGACTTTGTCCGAAATTTTATCTACTAAATCATGTCACCTGCCTAGGAACAAGAATTTGAGAATGTTACCAAATTATCTCAACGACCTGTGTGCCGCGTTTGCAGCGGAGAATATTTTAAACTGCTGTCTTCCGTCAATTTTTCTTTTTATTGTGTATTGTCAACGTGGCGTCAACATTTGGGTTTATCATTGAAATCGAAATTTGTTAAAATGCGTCCTTCCTTCTTTCGCGCGAGTGTGATGGTTTGAAGAAGAAGAACTACTTTCTTAAGCAGGAACTGACATTCTGGCGCCAGTCGTTAGTCATCTCGCCTCGTGTGTCGACTGCTCTGATTCCCTTGTTAGTATAGCAAATGGTTCAGTGATTTCTCCACAATCAAAAATTGTCAGTGCTATTGCATTTCAGCGTGACATTCGTTAATAATTATTTATTGTTGAAGTTGTATTTTTTGCTGTACAATTCAATCTGAAGTGAATGGCGTAGCGTCGTGACCTTGGTGTTCATGTGTTCGTTTCGAATGAGCACTTGTTAAGATGTGAGCTCTGCTCTAGCTCGGGAATAACTTCTGAATGATCGTTTTTTCACGGTGGATAAACGCATCCCATACCGCTTCATCAAAAACCTTGTCAATTTTGGCGAGGTAACTAGGTTCCAGTGAAAGTGCCTTGACGTGATTGTTAGTGAAACTCTGCTTCGAAGTCATTCACATCTGTGTCCTAACATATTGGAAGGCTTTCTCGTTCAGGTGCGATCAATGTTTGTTAAGCTCTTTTTGTCCAGTCGCGGGGCGATGTGTCCTACTGACTGCCCTTATACTCTTGTTTTAGGCACGACACTTGACCTATTAGCAATGCTGGAAAATGTCGATTCGAGGTTTTGTTACATCTACAATGTATGTGTGTGTGCGTGTGTATGTCGGTCGAACACTATATTTGCTGCGACTCTAATGTTCAATCTATTTATGAATACAATCCTATGATATGTTGTTCAATAACTGCTGGTCGTGCGTTCATTATTGACCGTTTACCTGTGAATCCCAAGCCTCCCCAATTCATGGTTTAGAAACAACCAGAGTTTAGTTCGGAAAGTTATGCTTCATTTCCATCCTGTGTTAACTTTACATGCGAAGTACAATCTGTTCCTTTTGATTGATGTGTCATTACTTGTCTTTCGACATGACAGCTTGATTGTTCATTGCGCATCGGACCCTTTGTAAAGGGTCCTGTCGGAGATTTTTTTTTTTTTTCAATATTCGTAATCTTCAATATCTTAGTAGGGCTGAATTTCTTTTACTTCGAGGTCTAATTATATATCTTCTGCCGCGAGGAAAAGTTCATATTGGTAATCTGTTATTTTTCTTATTATGCAGTTTACGGAATAAATTGAAGGCAACCAAGCTTTGGATACCCTTCCTGTTCAATTCGCAAAACTTGATAATGAAAGTAGTCCAGAAAGGGTTTACGATCTTATGAATGCTCGTAGGACCGGTATTGTTTGAAACTAACTCAGAGTCTTTCTGACGGGCTGTTAGCTTCAGAAATCATTTCCAATGTTTAAAACTTTCTATGTGATTAAATAATTTCATACAAAATCATAATTGCATGGAGAGTGAATTGTTGATTTGATTGGAGTAATTAATCTATGAGGGAAATCCGTTTTCTTAGACCAATAACGATTGTCAACTTTCAAACAACTATCTATGATGATATGTTACTCCAAATAGCTGGTATGAACACTTTTTTAGGTGAACTTTCATGACATTGCAGCCTTGCCCAGTTTTTATTTCTTAGGTCATTCAATGAAATTTTTCGTTATGCCGTCATTTGTACCGATACACCAATTCAAAGGAATACAGATATTAGAATAAACAAAGAGTGTGATACTTGCCCAATGCTGGTACTTTTGATAGCAATATTAAATAAATAAATTACTTATTTCTCTCTAAGTTGCTATATCAAAACATATGGAATTCATTACTATTCTTTGCAACTGACTAACCAATCAAACCATAAAATGAATTTGAGTCCTTTATATGAATATATATCTAATTTGTTCCTAAGCATATCTATCGCGTATCAGTTCGTGTTTAAAAAACAAGGAGATAGTATAGTATGTGAAAATTTTGATGGTGTCTGCAGAATTTTGGCCTTTACCGATACTGCAAAGAAGAACTATGTGGCTGCAAAGATTTCCACCAATACTGGTAACCGGTATCGTTCTCAAATGTTTTCGAAACTCCCAATACCGTTACCCACCCATTACCGTCGTTACCGTCACCCATTATGTTTTGATGAAACCATAGATTGAAAATTAAAATCCCGTATACGCATATGAATATTATAGAAGTCAAATTTAAAGATAGCTTCTATTTTGGGTGGAATGTTTTCCATTATGAACTCGAAACCTCGTTTTTGCTCAGATATTTTATTATCAACCCTAGTTTTTATGTGTTGGTCGCATCTAGCAGAGGTTAGTGTTAGATGCAAGGTTTTGTGAGGTATAGTCCTTCCCGTACCTAACGAATGGGGACTTACCGCTCCCTGTGTTATTATATACACAACAATATTATTTCATCTAGCACATGAAGCAAATCTGATTAGTGTACAGTCACTTATGAAGGCTGCGGGGTTGCGTATTATAAAGAAAAAGGAAGAACGATTTGACATACTGTCGAGTGAAAACTGTAGCGCTCAGACACAAAGGAAATTGAAACTGAAGTTTGGGCAAGGATTATCTATGCTACAAGAAGTTTTTCACATTTTCGTTCATATTCGAATTTTATGGGGCCCTCAAATGTTGTATATGCACAAACAATTATTCTCGGACCTAATCACATGATTTACAAGAAAAACGTTATGTTCTGATGTTGGTTTTACATCATATAAAAAATGAGTAGCTAACATCAAGATTCAGATTAGGGGCTTCTCTTAACCGAAGCAACAACGCGAGTCATGGCGAGCTCCCTCGGATGGCCCGAAAATTTTGTAGCTACATTGAAGTGTTGTTACTCATCAACGGTTACCCTCAGTGAGTGTTCATGCTGAATGATTGTATATAACCTTTGGCATCTGCCCTGGATTTTGAATAGCTCACTTTTAAAATGGTCATCCATCTATCATAAATATGTGAATGGTGAAAGTATGCTTTTGAGATATTTTTGGTCATCGCCAAAGTTGACTGCCAAAGTTGACTGCATGTTGAAAGTAGGTTGTTAGATATTCAATATTAAATATTGTAATTTAACTGGTTTAAAATGTTTACCTTATTTACTCATAGTTGTATCAGAATCAATAGCTGAAAACTTTTTCTTCAATGAGCATTAAAGATTCTGAACTGTTTACCAGATCAAATAATCACAGTATATCTGAATACCTCATAGTTCAAATAACCAGCATACATTTCAAAACAGCATCAGATTATAACACTTTGATTTCGTTTCTTAGCTATTTCTGATGTGGTAATTGTCCCCTGTTCATAAAATCAATTCATGTTCAGATAATCCCTCCATAGGATTCCTTACCATCTGTGTATTTCAATGCATTAATTTCTTATTCATACACTATTTTTCCATTCTAATTGTCTTAAGCAGTCACGGTAATTCGTTTCGGCGATTGCGGCTTAACCAGTCATGGTTATATCAATTTGAAGCCATAGCCTTGGAAACGACGGTTGTGTAACGCGCGTCAACTGAGCGGATTGTGGAGGCGATCGGGCGAAGATTGGTTGAGGCAACCGGAGATTTGAGATAGTCTTTCTGGTGTCAGTAAAAGTTGAGCCTGCCTCTGCAGAGTTTAATACTGTCCGCATCCTTGCAGCAGCAGTAGGTCCTCAGAACGCAGATGTACAATCCAACATTAAACATTTCACTCCTTGTGTAAGTTTCATTCTCCAGAGGGTGTTAATTTGTTTGCAAGTGAAATCTGGTGACACATAAGTTTTATAATCCTCAAGTGTCTATGAAGAACAGATACCCCTGAGAACATCTGACAAAAACTGACCTGATATTTAGCCATTGATAATGAAAACAAGCTAACTATTGCAATTCGTTGTTGAAGTGCAATATGTCTGCTTTGAAGTCGGACACAGCCTAGTATTTTCTGGTGCAATGATATTATATTGTTCAGAATGTGACGGAACAATAATTAATTGCAAATAATAAAAAATAAAATATGTTCAATTATTTTTATATACTTATGTTTTGAATACAACGTCTTTTTGAGTAGCCATATGTTAGGATCAGTCAGTTTGTTCATAGAGTCTCACAAGTGGTTTAACTACATTTTTTTACGTCTACTTCCTATTGATTTGTACTATGGCATTTGAATACCAATGTTGTGGCGTAATTGCATTTGATATTACAATCTCTGATAAGCTTGTATATAAATAAAAACCTGAAAACAACGTTGATGTACAATCCTTAATTGCTATTTTGCCACAGTAGCTGCATTGCAGGCTGTTATTTACATAAACCTTTCGGAAACTTTCCGCAATATTGCCCAATAAGTCATTAGGGAATACGATTAAATGTTGCAATGACAGTTTTAAGACGAGGGATACATAAAAAGTATGGCAAATATTTTTTATCCGATACGTGAAAGGAGGCAGATTGCGTGTATGACAGCCGTGAACAAATCACTAGACAAAACAATGATTAACTGATAATAAAATGTGCCAATAACAAAGTATTAATATTATAATGTAACTCCCGCCCAAACATGTGAGAACCACAGCGGAACGGCGTATGCTGAGCTAGGGAGTTTATTTTATTAAACTTTCACACCAATAAATTTATATATGGTTTTCACACGAATTCATTGAACTACGACTACAATAAATCGGGTGATAGCAATAATTCACCGGGGAAGTGGTACACACAAATACTTGTATTACCATGATCACCAAATTATTTTGTTAGGTGCATATCATGATCGGTGAAGAGGACAATTGGTTATCACCGAAAAATACACTGAAATCGGATCATTATCATAACAACACGTTTTATAATGTTCGCTATTGTTTATTTGTTACCGTAAGATGGATTTCATTCAGCTTATCGCATACATGGTAACTAACTTTTGCAGGACGAGACTCTCCTAAGCTTGGGACCGCTAAATGACCCACACCTAGGGCAAACTTCGATCAAATAATCAATGAATAAGGCATTTAACTTCAATGGGACCCATGTAGCAAAACATATTGTAACTCTGTATCTTAGCCTTTTGACTCTAAAGGGTCCGGTCAGGAACCCGCAACACATACTTTGAGTGGGGAGTGAGATTTGAAATCAGTGTCAGCAGCAGGGTCCGACAGTATTTACTGGGTTACGAGATGCCAAGGACGGAAAATCACATCAGGGATGCGTCAAAATTCATACCTCTACAACCTGTCTCCACTCACGAGTAGCCATTGTGCTTTCTTGCTACTCTGACACTTATATCCCTACTTCCTAGCGCCTGCTCCACGCCATCCATACACCCAAAATTCAGTCGACCTCTTGACCTCCGTCCTCTCACCTCCGATGTCATCACAGATGTATTACAGTACCTGTTTGTATTTTATCATTGGTATTTAGTGTACAAGTCTACTGATTTTATAACATTTCAAATGCAACTGGTATTGTCGCCGTATAACTATATGTAATTTGAAAGCGTATTGCCGCACTGTTAGGATACCTCTGTTAGGATGCCACACTCTTAGGATGGCGCTCTAGTTCGTTTAGCTAATATATTTTTTTTGCATGTGTTACCTGTCTCTCTGTGTTATTGGTATTCCGATCTTCAACACTGCCAAATGTGGGCGGTTCTCTGTAACAAAACCATAAGTAACTTGTATTAGGTAGTATCATTGCATTGTACCGTGACTGGTATATCGCAGGTGGTTCATGATCATATTGTAATGGCAACTATGGGATGCCCGGTAATGACACATTACATCTTTCAGCTTAGAATCGTGCTATGATTTCATAACACCCCTTTTACTGAAATGTAATTAATTTTTCCGTTATCTTTTGATACTCCGCCGGTCGTGTCTGGTTCCATTTTGATGCCCAGAATCATGCTATCATGCCCACAAAAGAAGGGAGCAGCTACAAATGAGTTTAGCTTTGCATTCAACCCAAATCCCGCAATAGGGAGTATCTCTGAGCTTACTCACATCCGACGATACGCGCATCCGACTCGCATTTGTATTCATTCCGTTTTAATTCCGTTTTAGAATCGTCGACATAATAGGCACATCCCGCATCTAATTATAATTATTACATTCATATCTGCTGTCTACAAAAAATCATACAAAATAGAACTCAAGCTAACGGTCCAATCCAAGATGGTTCAGGCTAAGCTAGAATGTGGCATCTGCTACATCTTGTACGCCCCCGAACTAATGGATTTCAATAAATCGTCTGGCTCTGCCAGAACTTTGGGCAGCAGTCCCTCAAATGGGGAATGCAAGACACAGTGCGTTGTAAATTTTGTCAAGCTGTAGAGGAAACCAAGCAACTTGAAACACAAATCTGTCAGGCTTCCAATAGCTCATACAAAACAGAGACAGTCTCATGCAATGGCTCATCCATAACAGAGGCAGTCAACACTGATACCCGATTGCTAGCTGTTGAATTTAAATTGGATCACATGCTAAAACAATTTCACGAATTTGAAGATCTGATGAACAGCAAATCAGCAGCAGTCAAGGAAACTGCCGAGGCTCCACAAAATCAAGTGGAAGAACTCCAAGTGCGCATAGATTCTGAATTGGCCAAGAAGCTTTCAGCTCTAGACGCTGAGGCAAACGACCGTATCAATCGATAGAAAACTCAGTCAAAGATAGCGAGGCACTGTACACAACTGTAGTAAGCAGGAGGCTGCCACGTTGTGACAATGCAGCACACGTTAGGTCACAATCTCACAATTTTCGACCCAATTCACGTAACCGATTCGATGGATTGCCCAATGAAATGGATTCTCTGAACACAGAGGAAACTATTTTGATTGGTGATTACAATGTTACCTCCTTTAAATCAAATCAGCGAAAAGGGAGAATTCAACTCAAATTCTCGGCAGAGCAGACTTGAAAATCGACAAGGTCGAAGGCATAATCGCAAAGGTAAGATACATTATCTAGGAAAATTATAATACAAGTCAGAGCTAAACACATGTCGTAGACGGAATTGACATAAAAAGGTATGAAGATATGCTAAACCACATCAAACTTTCACACGCGAACCTCCATGTCGCTGGCATCCTGCCACATACGAACTAAAGTAGATACAAGTTAAGCAAGATGATTTTACTTAACAATCGCGTAGAACTTTCTGCAAAGCCAAGAAAATCTCTTTCTCTGATCATTGTGATACGACGATTGACCCAACGTACTATAACTTCAATATAATCACCGACAAGGCTCGTATTAACACGTATGGACTTGATATCAATACTACCCTCATCACCGTATGGACTAATTAAAAATATTCGTTGCGTCATCGCCTACACTGCGTTGGCCGCTTAGGAAAGATCGACAACCCGGCAGGTAGTTGTGCCGCCATATATACTTTGACACGGAGCAAAACATCTCTTTTCCGAGGCATGAAGGTTGCTGCTCTATTTATCCAGCGTTTAAGCTCATCTCGGCCTCAATGTGGAAACAAAAGAGCACTCTGGACTATCCCTGCGAAATCCTGATGATAAATTAAGCTGTGAATATGTTAATAAAAGCCTCCCGCAATGAGGGCTGACGGTCAAACTTTCGTGAATTTGAAGCATAGCTACGATGATCTGACAATGTATAATTTGTCTGTGAGTGTGATTTCTCTGGTGGTTGAGGTAAGGAGACCCGGAGTTTTCCTTACACTCTGGTGCCCACGGTGAAGGTGCCCTGAGGTGCTGTTTGGTAATTTCTGTAGGGTTAGACCATTCGACGTAACTCGACAATGAAACGTTGCGCTTCAATGTCGATGAAACCGTTGCGAGACTGGCAGATTGTGTAATGTAAATATTGTCTTCATTATACAATAGTGAGTGTGTTTCTTCACAACGATAGTGAGTATCAGACATAATTCAACGTTTTATGATATTATCAAAATTTTATGGTCATTAACGTTCTAACTGCAATTAAAAGCCCCAACGCCAACAAGCACTTGACTATCAATTGAGATATAAAATTTAATAAGTAATTTATGTTTCATTGTTGCATTTTTTTTAAATGAGAGCAGATAGTTTTTATTTTGTTATGGTTCTATATAATCTACTACATTAGTTGTGAGCAACGAGAAATGAAACTGAAACCATTTCGATCCAGAACCTCCTAACAGCTTAAGAGTGACCTCTGAGATGATCCTAAAGACACATCCTATTCAAAATTCCTAGCATGCCAAGCCCCAGCTCGATGCCTCTTATTTTCTTAAATATTATTACCGCATAAATTTACAGGAATTAAGAGGTCAAGCTTCCTGAGGAGGAAATAGAACCACTTTCCTCCTTGCACGGCAACAACAACGGAAATAGCAACAGCGAAATAGCGCTCTTCAACTGACGCGAACACTGCGACCGGTCCTGTGCAGTGTACACTAAAACCTTCTCGTTAGTGTACCTTGGCCCTGTGAGTGCAGTACTCGCTGCACGCATAAATCAATCCTGTTCGGCAACTCGCCAGAAATGTTAGACGGTCCAAATTCTTCTCTCGTGCATCATTTTCAAACTCGTCGGGATTAGTGATGGTCATTTCTGTCATTGTGTTTAGTAACTCCCGAGAGGAGGGAGTCAGGAGAAATGGCCGGCTTAGGGTACTTATCTGTCATGGATATGTGGTCGGCTTAGGGTACTTATCTGTCATGGATATGATAAATGGTCAAATGACTGGAGAACAGCATTGTAATTGCTCATAAAATTTCTATATCACATGCTTGCTAACTTTCGTTATAGTTCATGACAAAAAAAACTTTTAAGGGACTGTTGCACATTAAATGCTTTTCAATCTACGCCCAATGCGGGAACATCTTTTCACTAGTACTCTCTTAACCTCATAGCAAAGCCCGGTTCAGGATGCTCTGGGATGCCTCAGTCGAACGTGAACATATTTTAGGCAATTAGGTATCGTCCCGTCGCGGACGATACACATAATTCAAATCAGGAACAGACATTGGACGACGGACAAATATGAATCAGGACAAGACACAGACTGCAAATACACCATCTGCCTCTTATTGAAAGGAAGTATACAATGGAGAAGTGAATAAAACTGGAGCAGCGTCCGGCAGGGACGAAGAGGGCAAGATGGAGTGGGACTAAGACAGGAGAAGCATATGAACAGCGGCGAAAAGGACATGGCAGAGTCTTGACTTGGACTGGAACATCTTCATGAAGAGGGCACGCTCAGGTGGGCTATGACGGGAGCAGCATCCAGACGGGACGATGAGGAGAAGACGAAGTGGTGAATGGAATTGAAACAGCTTCTGAACAGGGACGAAGAAGGCAAGGTGGAGTGGTGACTAAGGCTAGAGTGGCATCTAGACATGGGCAGAGACGACAAGAGGAGTTACTGGAACTGAAGCAACATTAGGACATGGGTGGAGAAGAGAAGGCTCGTTGCTGACTCCGTGAACCGTAGGTCAGATATCTAATGGAACGCAGAATCCTGCTCTATTTAAAAGTTGGACTCTCGTCAACGTGGATGATTGATCACGGTGTGGAAAATTAATTATCTCTCCGGCAGCGGTGACTTGAGGGCACTGATTCAAATGCAATGAGGCACTGGCTCAGTTGCAGTGAGACGTTGGAGCGATGCAGTGCGACGCTGTCTCGTATCCAGTGTGGCGCTGGTCCAGATAAAGAGAGATATTGGCTCAGATTAAGTAGAATGCAGGGTCAGATGCCAGTTAGCTCTGGCTCAGATGCTGTCTGGCGCTGGCTCAGATGCATTGAAACAATAACTCAGAAACATTGAGACGCTAGCTCAGATGCAGATGACGCTGTCTCAGGCATACAATGCGCTTGCTCAGCTGCCCGGATACTGTAAGCCGCTGAAAATATGCGTTTGCCGTAAAGTCTTTTTTATATTATGAATAAATTAGAACAAATGCCTTTTGGAGACCATTATTTACAGTTCTATCATTTAATCACTTACACGAGGATATCCCGAAGGAAGTCATATGGGACCACAAAACCAGAGTGCGTATGCGATTTTTTTACAAATTCAATGCACTCCATCAGACAAAGGACGGACAGTAGAAATTGCAATTAGAGAGCAGCAATGGAAACGAGTGACCCTAGGAGAATACAATCGTGCAATTATTCAATGTTCGGCCACAAACAGATCAAATGTACATCAAATATACAATTCGCATAGACACATATCGAATGTTTACACTCAAAAACAATCATTGTCATCTGTTTAATCCCATACACGAATAAATGCAAAGAGTATACAATTTACGTGTGCATCTGAGCACAGAAGTGTCATTTAAAGTTTTGTGTCTACATTTTACGAATTCTTGAAGTGCACCTTGCCTCTCGTGCAGAATTTATTTGGCTTAACCAAAGCCATCTGATAACTTGCAAACTCACAGCGATGCGTTGAGTAGGGTTAATGAATACAAGTCCAATAATTCCTTACCGCTCTCAACAAAGCGACGAGTTGGGGAATTAATTCTCCGGCTAATTTAAAATGGGTCGCTATCCCTGGTGCTAAATTATTTTATAGCTAACGTCAGATCAACCCCTTTCATCTCCGCCAACTGCCTTATCAGTCACAAGTTATTCCGACAACCTACCTGAGGTGCCATTTTTTAACGGCGAACATTCATAGCGTTCCTCAGTCGCACCAGCCACTGTCATATCTGCCACTGTCTTTCGACCCAAACTTCGTTTCAGCCCACGTCAGAATCTGCCACGAGTCGTACCATTTTACTATAGTTATAACTTTAATGAAACTTTTCCTACACAACGTAACCTAACCTAGAGGTACGTGTTTCTAAACCGCGGGGAAAGGTACGTATTTCTAACCCGCGGGGCAAACATACGTATTTTTCTAGGGTACGTAATGCCGTTTTTCAGTTTTTTTTATTGAAGTTTCAATAAAGTGATAAGCAGTAAAATGGTATGCCTGTTTAGGTCGAAAGACAGTGCTAGTTATGACAGTGGCAGATTTTGAAGTGGCGGAAAATGCGTGTGGGCTGAAATATCGTTTAGGCCGAAAGCACGTGTGCTGGAAGATTTTTAACTGTTTGGACAGTGTCCGGCCATTACAGTGAGGTGAAGTGAAGTGGCGATAGTGCGCGTGTGCGGAAATATTTTTAGCGCGAATACTGGGCTCCCATTAAAACAACCAATTGAAATCGAACCTCCTAATTTTCAACCGAATATTCTCATCATGAACACCATTATTGAATCCCATCAGGGCGGAGTGTCGCCAAAAAAACTGTCTAGGGATATAGGCATTATTGGTATAGATAGGTAGGCGGTACTTTGGGAGCTTCATCGGTACCAGTAACGATAATAGAGGGAAAAATAACAGGTGGTAGCAAAAGTGCTCCAACCCTCGAAAAATTCGCCAATAACGGTACTTGCTGGCGGTTCTTCAGCTCGGTAAAACTCAATATAATTGCACAATATAGCTCA
This sequence comes from Gammarus roeselii, assembly GCA_016164225.1. Classification (NCBI taxonomy): domain Eukaryota; kingdom Metazoa; phylum Arthropoda; class Malacostraca; order Amphipoda; family Gammaridae; genus Gammarus; species Gammarus roeselii. The sequence continues at coordinate 5,097 of SDVV010005609.1, read as the reverse complement.
GTTTCAACTGGGATCAATCCATTTCAATGGAATAAAAAATTTAATTTCACGGGAAAAACAATACTGATTCGACGCTGCTTCTTCAGGTTGTCAAATAGTGGAATAGATTATTAGAGGGGTATCGCGGCATTTACAAGGTTTCATGGGTAAGAAGACATCAACAGGCCTTTTGATCGAAATATATGTTGCTTATCTATACGTACTCAGAAGACTAAATCAGAAGATGAAAATCATGGAGCATCATGTGACTACAATTTATGTTTTGAAGGATCGAGCTTGGAAATGGTTGAAGGAGGAAATAGAACTGGAGGATGATACTCGAAACATCACACATCAACGTCCTAAGAGGAAGCCATCGACCCACGATGTTGATTTGAGTTTGTCTCAGTTTCATTCTTAGCTAAACCAATGCAGATCGGTGTCATTGCTGGACACCGTTTTGTAACGAGTTGGTACCTATCCCGTGCATATATGATACCGTGCTATAGCTAGTGGTAAGCCGAGCACTTGTTACCCGTCCATGTTTCATTGTTGGTACTTACCCCGGATACTGTTTCTGAAACGGGCTACACTACTAAGTTAATTTGCGGTTGTTTTGGTAGAGTCTATTCAGCTGGGAAGAACGTTTCGATTATATTGTTGTCCATAACTTCTGCTGGAAGCTTGTTCCATTCCGCGACCACTCTATACGTGGAGAAGTTGCACGTTATGTGGAGTGAGAAACGATTCCTAACGACTTTGTATCCATTTTTCCTGGTCACTTCTTTCACATCTGGAGTCATGAGGCTGACTCAGTTGACGTTTCACTTACCGAGTCATAATCTTCCAGACTTCGATCACGACACCCCGGACTCGATGTTTCTTCAGCGAATAAAGTTTGAGTTCGCAGTCCTACTATGAACGATTTATCGCGCTGCGTAGGGATAAATTTGATGGCGCTACGTTGAACATGTTCGAATTTAATATCGCCTTCATAAGAAATGGAGAACAGAGTAGGACTGAAAACATAAGATGCAGTCCGACAAATACTTTGTATAACATAATATGAAAGTGTCTGCTCGCGTTCGGTTATGAACGTTATAGACTCCTATTTCAATCTTGTCCATAACATATTTTTTTTATATTTTGGGTCTCATTTTCATCTACAAGGGAAGCTACATCAGAGATAGCAGCTTACGAGCTTAAGAAACCTATTTACACTGGTCGCGTCCATGGTTCCCTCGCATACTGTGCTGAATTTAAGTTGATGAACCCTAAAGTGTGTAATCCTAGATTAGGCCGGCACATTTTTGGTGAAAGCCCACATCATATTGAGGAACGATCAGCTTGCTTTTGCTAGTCCTTGCCGTAAGAACAGCATGACATTTACCAATTTGGGCCTCCAAAATATCAATTATAATTCTGTAAAACATAATTGTATTATTTGGGCTGTGACACATGATACCCGGTTCAACAGTTACGCATCTCAATGGAGTGATAGCATTTGGATTTGTTTCCTCGTGAAAAGGGAATTTCGGCTCTGTACTTCCTTTAATCTACGTTTTGAATAACATGCCAACAGGCAATGCGAGTAGCACAGTGGCTACAGGAGATGATAGAGTGGCCCGGCTAGAGCCCAGATCTCAACCGTTTGGAAAACTACTCACAATGCATGTTGAAACAATTTCTATGAAAAACGGAGACTCCTGACCTGGGTACCTACAGGTGTGGTTCATGAACATGCCCTTCGATTACCACGTGAATTTATTTGAATATATTTCAAGCCTCATCATTGTGGTTATTAGAAGCAAGGCAACACAAATAATTATTATGTTTGCATAATATGGTTAATGTTTTCAGGCATTCTTTGAGAAATTCGTCGGTAGAGGTGATAAAACCGAAATCGATTTGATGTATCTTTGAAGATAACTTGTATAAGTGTTATTGGCAGGAAAGCAAATTCTCCTATCTAATACCTTTGCAGAGAGAGAGGTTCGTCGTCCAGCCGAGGTATGAGGAGCTGGTCGAGTAGCTAGCATTAGGAGGTCGAGTTGATCATTACAACCCGTGTGTCCCTTTGTGAGGGCTCATAATGATACTTCCTTTGATTCGGGTCAAACACTCCTCCTCTGCCGTGTTAACATCCTTCAAGCAACCTAACTGAAGTCCAGCTCTCGGAACGCTTTCACACTCGCCCATTAAGAAATTAATGGAGAATGTACTGTCGGATATCGGCTTGCCCACTGTCTCCTCGTATCGTATGTACCCTACTTAGTATAGGCTCTTTCCGGAGTCGGCTGTAGAACATCACGAACGAACTAATGGATTCTCTTGCGCAATGAGGCCTTCTTATCTTCCCATGGTCGATCAACGCATGCAACGTGGAGAAAGCTTTCTCAAAGGAAAAATTGCCGGCTTCATTCTATAGTCAGGTGATCGCGACCTCTCCATTGAGTTATTCCTCCAAATGACTGTTCGAAGTTCGAGGCTATCCGGTGTCCAACACGTTCTGCATCACCATAACGCAAGTTTATTTAATTTTTACGTAATGACCGCACTCGCATAGTCATTGTATAAACGATAAATAATTCACAGCCCAGAATAATACACTATTGTTTTACATAATTATAATTTATTCTTAGAGACCAAAATTGGGAAATGGCAAGCCATTCTAACAGTAAGGACTGGCAAAACCAAACTGGTTGTTCCTTAATTTGGTGTAACCTTTGACCAAAAATGTGACGGCATAATCTAGGATTGACACACTTTAGTGTTTATCTGCCTTTCATCAGATATCTAACCTACGGTGCAGCGTTTCCATTTTGTTTATAACGGAGTCGGCAACGTGCCTTTTCCTCTCCATCCATGTTTAAATGTTGATTTAGTTCCAATAACTACTCTATCTTGACATATCTGCCCATGTCTAGATGCTGCTCGTTCTTTAGACAGCATCGATGTGACACTAGTCACCACTCCATCTTGCCTTCTTGGTCCCTGTCCAGAAGCTGTTTCAATTCCAGTCACCACTTCGTCTTCTCTTTGCCTCTTCTAGATGTTGCACTCGTCTTAGTCACCACTCCATCTTGCCTTCTTCGTCCCTGTCCAGAAGCTGCTTCAATTCCATTCAACACTTCGTCTTCTCCTCTTCGTCTCGTCAAAATGCCGCCCTCTTCTTAGTCCCCACCTGAGCTTGCCCTCTTCATCCTTGTCCAGAAGATGTTCCAGTCCAAGTCAAGACTATATCATGTCCTTTTTGCCGCTGTTCAGTATCTTCTCCTGTCTTAGTCCATACTCCATCTTTCCCTCTTCCTCTCTGTTCAGCCCCTTTCCTAGCTATAATCACCACTCCATTTTTTACTTCCTTTCAATAAGCAGATGCAGTATATGCGGTCCGTGTTTTTTCCAGATTCAATACTTGTCCGTCGTCCAATATCTGTTTCTGATTGGAATTTTGTATATCGTCAGCTCAGTGACGATGCCTAATTGCCCAAACTTTTACACCAGTAATCAATCACCTGCCTATATGATTTTGTAATAAAATATGCAACTGTTTGACAGTAGCATCACAGAGCAGCGTGAACAGGGCTCTGCATCGAGGCTGAGAGAGTGTTGGTAATTGGAAAGATGTTTTATCATTGGGCATTTGATTGCAACAATGACCTAAAATGTTTTTTTTTTCAACAACCATACAGTATGTGGTATAGAAATTAGGTAAGCAATCATAATTTTGTTCTCTTGTCCTTTGACTATTCACATAAAAATATCAACAGCTACTGTCTCGTGTAGATCGTTGGTAGAGAAATGAATAAAATTCATGCTTTCATCCACTTTAAAAGCTTTATTCACTTATCCAAGGCAGTTAAGTACCTCGGGCCGACCCCATTCAGAACCCCAGGTTCGCCATCTTCTCCCCACTCTCTCTTCTCGGGAGTTGCTAATTACAGTGAAAAACGAGACCATCACTAATCCTGGCGAGTCTGAAAAGGGTACGCGAGAGAAGAATTCGGGCCGTCTAACCTTTCTGGTGAGTTGTTGAATAGGAGTGATTAATGAGTGTAGTGAGTTAGGCACTACCAGGACCAGTCGCGGTGTTCGCGTCAGTAGAAATGCGTTCTATCACTGTTGCTATTGCTGTTGTTGTTGCTGGACAAGATGACAGCGGTTCTATTGCCTCCTCGGGAAGCTTGACCTTTTTATTTCTGTAAATTTATGCGATAATAATATTTAAGAAAATGAGAGGCATTGCGCTGGGGGATCAGCAAACGAATAATTTTGAATTGGAAGTAAATAAATTGATAATAAGTAAATGAAAAAGTTTATTCATGCACAGATGACATGTTCTCCATTTTACCTATCAATTTTTACGTAGTAAATCTAAAATCGGTAAAATAAACATGATAAGAACCTGTAACTGAGTAATTGGAGCTCTGTGCTAGTGGTGGAAGGCATACTACTTTCCCAGCTGAGCATACGAACATGACTTACCGAAACATGTCACGACGAGAAAGCTGTTAGGGGGAATTCTTAATGTACACTATAAATATGCACTGTATCCCGTTGACATAAGGTGTTGCGATCTGACATTAGGATCTTTTATATATCAGTTAATTAGAGTGAGAATTGCTAATTCAGCTATACGCCTAATTCATTTGGTAGCAACGAATGCAACGGTATGAGTGGGTCCATGTGAGACAGAGAGTCACTGATAAAACAAAAACATACAACAGAGAAAATATCATTGTTATAATCTACAAAAAAAAAGATTCCTCGTGCACGAGCGGTGTGTTATTTTCGTGGAACAATAAGCTCTCTGTAACGTGTCACGACGGAAGGACTATCATGGGAGGTTTGAGGTCCGCAACAAGTGCGCGTTATATCCTGACGAAATAAGACATTGATAACTTTTGCAAAGTGATTAGTATGAATTCTTTATTCCGAACCACATCCTAATCAATGGAATAGCAAAGAATGCGACGGTATGGGTGTATCTATGCGAGTTGGAGAACCACTGGCATAGTAAACAATAAGAAAAAAAATGCATTCATGCACAAACCAGTGTGGTATGTTTGAGGCACGGTAACAGAGTGCACACCTTATGCACGAATATATATATGTATA
>SDVV010005608.1:0-19081 GCA_016164225.1 Gammarus roeselii | reverse complement strand
TGTTCCCTTGTTTCCCTGTTCCCTTGTTTCCCTGTTCCCTTGTTTCCCTGTACCCTTGTCTCCCTGTTCCCTTGTTTCCCTGTTCCCTTGTATCCCCGTTCCCTTATTTCCCTGTTCCCTTGTTTCCCTGTTTCCTTGTTTCCCTGTTCCCTTGTCTCCCTGTTCTCTTGTTTCCCTGTTCCCTTGTTTCCCAGTTCCCATGTTTCCCTGTTCCCTTGTTTCCCTGTTCTCTTATTTCCCTGTTCCCTAGTTTCCCTGTACCCTTGTTTACCTGTTCCCTTGTTTCCCTGTTCCCTTGTTTCTCTGTTCCCTTGTTTCCCTGTTCCCTTGTTTCCCTGTTCCCTTGCTTCCTTGTTCCCTTGTTTCCCTGTTTCCTTGTTTCCTTGTTTCCTTGTTTCCTTGTTTCCTTGTTTCCTTGTTTCCTTGTTTCCTTGTTTCCTTGTTTCCTTGTTTCCTTGTTTCCTTGTTTCCTTGTTTCCCTGTTCCCTTGTATCCCTTTTTCCCTTGTTTCCCTGCTTTCTAGTTTCCTTGTTCCCTTGTTTCCCTGTTTTCTTGTTTCCCTGTTTTCTTGTTTCCCTGTTTCCTTGTTTCCCTGTTCCCTTGTTTCCCTGCTCCCTTGTTTCCCTGTTCCCTTATTTCCCTGTTCCCTTGTTTCCCTGTTCCCTTGTTTCCCTGTTTCTTTGCTTCCCTGTTCCCTTGTTTCTCTGTTCCCTTGTTTCTCTGTTCCCTTGTTTCCCTGTTCCCTTGTTTCCCTGTTCCCTTGTTTCCCTGCTCCCCTGTTTCCCTGCTCCCTTGTTTCCATGTTTCATTGTTTTCCTGTTTCCTTGTTTCCCTGTTCCCTTGTTTCCCAGATCCCTTGTTTCCCTGTTCCCTTGTCTTCATGTTCCCTTGTTTTCCTGTTCCCTTGTTTCCCAGTTCCCATGTTTTTCTATTCTCTTGTTTCCCTGTTCCCTTGTATCCCTGTTTCCTTGTTTCCCTGTTCCCTTGTTTCCCTGTTCCCTTGTTTCCCTGTTCCCTTGTTTCCCTGTTCCCTTGCTTCCCTGTTCCCTTGTTTCCCTGTTCCCTTGTTTCCCTGTTCCCTTGTTTCCCTGTTCCCTTATTTCCCTGTTCCCTTGTTTCCCTGTTCCCTTGTTTCCATTTCCTTGTTTCCCTGTTCCCTTGTTTCTCTGTTCCCTTGTTTCCCTGATTCCCTGTTCCCTTGTTTCCCCTTCCCTTGTTTCCTTGTTTCCCTGTTATATTGTATCCCTTGTTCCCTTGTTTCCCTGCTTTGTTGTTTCTCTGTTCCCTTGTTTCCCTGTTTCCTGCTCCCTTTTTTCTCTGTTCCCTTGTTTCCCTGTTCCCTTGTTTCTCAGTTCCCTTGTTTTTCTGTTCTCATGTTTCCCTGTTTCCCTTTTCCCTTGTTTCTCTGTACCCTTGTTTCCCTGTTCCCTTGTTTCCCTGTTTCCTTGTTTTCCTTGTCTTCCTGTTCCCTTGTTTTCCTGTTCCCTTGCATCCGTTTCCTTGTTTCCCTGTTTCCTTGTTTCCCTGTTCCCTTGTTTCTCTGTTCCCTTGTTTCCCTGTTCCCTTGTTTCCCTGCTCCCTTGTTTCCCTGTTTCCTTGCTTCCCTGTTTCCTTGCTTTCCTGTTCCCTTGTTTCCCAGTTCCCTTGTTCCCTTGTTCCCTTGTTTCCTTGTTTCCTTGTTTCCTTGTTTCCCTGTTCCCTTGTATCCCCTGTTCCCTTGTATCCCTTGTTCCCTTGTTTCCCTGCTTTCTTGTTCCCTGTTTCCCTGTTTCCTTATTTCCCTGTTCCTTTGTTTCCTTATTCCCTTGTTTCCCTGCTCCCTTGTTTCTCTGCTCCCTTGTTTCCCTGTTCCCTTGTTTCTCAGTTCTCTTGTTTCCGTTTCCCTTTTCCCTTGTTACTCTGAACCCTTGTTTCTCTATACCCTTGTTTCCCTGTTCCCTTGTTTCCCTGTTTCCTTGTTTCCATATTCCCTTGTTTTCCGGTTCCCTTGCATCCCTGTTTCCTTGTTTCCCTGCTCCTTCGTTTCCCTGTTTCCTTGTTTCCCTGTTCCCTTGTTTCCTTGTTTCCCTGTGCCCTTGTTTCTCTGTTCCCTTGTTTCCCTGTTCCCTTGTTTCCCTGTTCCCTTGTTTCCCTGTTCCCTTGTTTCCCTGTTCCCTTGTTTCCCTGTTCCCTTGTTTCCCTGTTCCCATGTTTTTCTGTTCCCATATTTCCCTGTTCCCTTGTTTTCCTGTTCCCTTGTTTCCCTGTTCTCTTGTTTCTCCGTTCGCTTGTTTCCCTGTTCCCTTGCTTCCCTGTTCCCTTGTTTCCCTGTTCCCTTGCTTCCCTGTTCCCTTGTTTCCTTGTTTCCGTGTTTCCCTGTTCTCTTTCTCTTGTTCCCCTGCTTCCTTGTTTCCCTGTTCCCTTATTTCCCTGTTTCCTTGCTTCCCTGCTCCCTTGTTTCCCTGTTCCCTTGTTTCCTTGTTCCCTTGTTTCCATGTTTCCTTGTTTTCCTGTTTCCTTGTTTCCCAGTTTCCTTGTTTCCCTGTTTTCTTGTTTCCCTGTTTCCTTGTTTCCCTGTTCCCTTGTTTCCCTGTTTCCTTGTTTCCCTGTTTCCTTGTTTCCCTGTTCCCTTGTTTCCTTGTTCCCTTGTTCCCTTGTTTCCCTGCTTCCTTGTTTCCATGTTTCCTTGTTTCCATGTTGCCTTGTTTCCCTATTTTTTTGTTTCCCTGTTCCCTTGTTTTCCTGTTTTTCTTTTCCCTAAGCCTTTGCACATGCAAACACCTGCAGCGATTTGCTTTTTCAATATCCTAACTCTTCTCTGATCAATTTTATCGAAGGTTTTCTAAAGTGAACTTTGATATTGTTTTGGAGTGAGGGTGTTTTGCCGGAGTCGCGTTGGCGAGACTCTTGATGCTGTTACTCTCGTCGTCTGACAAACAGCCCTACACAAACAAGTGTGCGGACACTCCGGTACAGCGAGCGCAGGGGATGCGATGAGCGACTGTGAACGGATTAGACTTGACGTATCATATCGTAGTCAGCTGTTGTGTTGTCCTGCTAGGGAAGTAAGTCAAATGGCTGTTGTATACGGCATCAATATATTTTGTATCCAGTGTTATGCATGATACCGTTTAAAGATATATTTTTAAAATATTTTGTCCCATTTTCAAGAGATGATTTGAACAAAATAATTGAAAAAATTATCTTGAGGCAGTCTTTTACCCATCACTGTTTGTATGGAACCTCTTGGCAGACACCGCCTTGACTACTTGTGGGGCGTTCCCCTTAGAACTGCAATATTCAAAGGTACCGTGTCGGGTCATGTTTTTATATGGGTCGCTCCCAACCCTAAAGTATCCTTGCTTGCTGTTCCTGAGCCACTATTCCAAGCACGCCTTGAGAAATGAAATCATGATAGGTCATTTTTTTTCTAGAAAGATAACGAAACATGGGAATGTTTTCAACAAGGATAGGGCTGCGTGCTCTATGGACGTAAAGCACGATTAATTAGTTGTTACACGCCTGTAAACAAATGATCGCCTCCTACATCAACAAATTCTGAGCATATTTATTAATATTTGGCATTAAACAAACTTATCCATGCGTTCATGAACACAATCTGAGACGTTTCCTGCAACATATATTTGATGAGAAAGAACTGACATGAATTCGATTTCAGCGCGAATCACACGTGAGGCGAGTTGTTGAATTTTCGGAAAGAATCGATCGTTCCAATGATCTTACGCGCAAATTGAAGTAATTACGACCAATAAATGTCTTTGCTAGTCGAGTACTTTGGCTGTTCGGGTACTGTGGATTTTGCCCATTATTAAGTATATTTGTCATTCATGTAACCTTTCGTGCAACTGTGGAACGAAGTCCAAACAAAAACAAAATAAACACTGACGCATTGACAACAAACAGATTAATAATTGACGATATTGTGTCTTTATTTTTGTTACATGTGTGAACATTTACTGTGTTAAGTGTGTTAATAAATAAAGAATAAATAAATTTTGAAACTAATTATATAAGTGAATAAAAATGAGCGCGCGCGTGCGGAGAGAGTGCGAAGATTCCCGCTGACGTCTGAGGAAGCCGCCTACTCTGGAGACCTGCTCGGTCTGCTGTGCCAGGATGAGCAAGCACGTCTTCAGGGACCTCGAGGAGCAGGACGAGGAGCGCATCGTCTGCCGCTTCTGTGAGCTAGATGGCAGGCTCGACCAGGTCCTGGTGACCTTCCAGGGCCTGCGGAGGAGGGATTACGACGGCGAAGGTCTTTGTCCTTGAGGAGCAGCTGCGCACTGTCGTCAGTGAGTATGTAGAGGTGCGAGAGGAGATTGACAGGACTTGTGAGTCCGTAGCGGAGGTGAGAACCGAGGTACGTATGGTCCAAGAGCACCTTGTTAATGAGCGTTATCTGGAGAGTTTTGCTGCAAACCTCAGTAGAAACTTACGTTCCGATATGGAGAAGGCGAGTGATGACCCGGCGGAACAAACGAGGAAACTAGTAAAGTTAACGAGTTGGTAGTCCATGTTCTACAGCTGGATGGAGAGTCATCCCGGGAGAGGATTGACCGTAGGGACCCAGTTCGATCACGGAGGAGCCTTGATTTTTTTTTGTCCTGTCTTCCTCCCGTACGTTCTGGGTAAGAATTTGCAACGGCAGCACGCATCCACCCCTAAACCCATGTCAGGGCTACTGGTGCTGGATGTGAGCTCGCAACTCGCTTTCACCCCTAAACCCAAACCCGCGGTACCTACTTCCCGTTAGGCTAAGAATTTATCGGCTGCCCAAAAACCGAAAATTGGGACCAAGCCAATACCTGGGACCAAGACATCCGAGGATCGAAACCGCACCCAATCTCAACGGATTCGGACGGATTTCAGCAGGTCCAGAACCGGCTTACCTTCGTAAACTGGCCCGCGTTTGTGATGCCAACGCGTAACACCGTTGAAAGGTTCACGGACCTGGACGGCGAAACTGAGACACTTGTTCTAGGTGACTCTATCGTCCAGCACCAGGCGGTTGAATTCATTCATATGTGTAAGGCAAAGAGGCGGGTTATTTGTAAGCCCGGTGCCACGCTAGAGAAGATCAGAGGTACCCTTGTGAAGGTTGAGGTTTCCAGCCGATGGCCTTTCATAATCTGTCATGTCTGTACCAATGATCTTAAGAGGACAAGGTCGAAAGATCTGCTAGCCAAGTATAGGCAACTGATTTCTTACCTCAAGGCAAAAACGGATCGAATAGCCATCACATCCATCTTACCGCGAATGAATGATGATGACGAGCTGTATAGAAAGTTAACCTATACAAATCAAGCCTTCGAGACTATTTGCAAGTCCAATAGAGTATCCTTCGTCAACTTGTTTGATGACTTTCGGGAGAGGCCCGATCTTTTTCTAGGAGACGGCCTACACCTGAATGATACAGGAAATGCCCGACGTGACAGACTAGTCCACTTGAGCGCTAAGAAATACTATGCCCAAAAGTTAGAGGTCTAGCGTGCTTTAAACGCACCAGTTTTAGCCACAGGGAACCCTACCTAGAAGGCCCCGCGCCCGCAGCGAATTTATCGACGGGAGCGATGACTCCTGGAGGAAGAAGCTGCGGGCACGGTAGATGCGTTGCAGGGCTCACAAGAAGGCAATTCTATGGATGGTCAAGATCCTGGTCCGCAGCCGTGAGGTCGAGACCCCCCCCTCAACGATGAAGAAGTCGAAGACCGAGACACGCACCGTCTAATGGTCTTCTTCTGTAACGCGCAGTCTTATGCCCCTAAGTTTGACGAACTGAGGAGACTGGCGACTCTGTACTCGTTTGATGTCATTGGCATAAACGAAACATGGCTCGATCTCCTGAGTAGAGACCTGGCAGCAGAGCTAAGGCTCCCAGGCTACAAAATGTTCAGCGTAGAAAAGCCCAACCCTAGTAAATGATAAGGGGGTCAATGCGATTTATAAAGGAGATACTACATCCATTTCTTAGAGCAAGGCTCGTCACAGTTTCTTGCAAAATAGATACTTAACGCACAAATCAAAGTGGCTCATGCAACATTGAAGCTGGCGTCGGTGCACCGCAACAGTCGCACCCTTGCAAAACAAGATGCCCAGCTCTATGAGAAGCTGGAAGAACTAGTCTCAAATAATCACGAGTCAATTATCTTCGTTGACTTCAATCTCCCTTATATTGACTGGGTGAGCCTATCTTCACAGGCCCAAGCAATAAACTAACGGAGTTTATCGCCGATAATGTCATGACCCAGTATGTTCGTGAACCAACCCGGGGAACAACATACTGGACCTAGTCATATTAACTGAAGAGCGCTTGGTTGGCAACATCCTAGTAGACAACAAACTAGAAGGTGCTGACCACAACGCGGTGGAATTCACCATCAAAGTGCCTCGTCCAGCCCCCCCAGGGAGCTATACGCCGTCCCAATTTTGCGCGAGCAGCTTTCAGGGGACGAGAGAACAACCAAGTGCGCTTAATTTAATCGAACAACTCGTAGAAGGTACGGTGGACGCTGGCTGCTGCATTTTCAATGAGAAAGTTCTTGAGGCCAGCGACCGATGTATACCCTTGAGGACAATTGATCCCGCTCAAAGGATCAGGCCCCTTTGGTGGAACGTTGAAGTTGCAAGAGCCTTAAATCGTCGCGATCAACTAAATGCGCAACGAATGAGGGACAACCCCGCAGAAGCGGCAGAACTGCATTGCCTGGTGTGTAGGACAGTCACTAAGCTAGTCCGATCCTCAATGCGCACGAAAGAGAGAAATATTACGAATAACACCAAAAAGAACTCTAAGGATTTCTATCGCTACGTCAATGAGCGTAGAATTGCTAGGGACTCAGTTGGCCCGCTAATGGATGGAGATGGTGTCCTCAGAACGTCACCTGAGGACAGGGCCAGTGTCCTAAATAGCTCCTTCTGCTCAGTGTTCACAGTTGAGGGCCCTGTCTACGAACGAGCTACTGTTTACACTGGGAAGCCAGCCTCAACGACATTGTATTCACTAAAGAGAAAGAGGCTGTCAAACAACTTGAGGGATTGAACATTTACAAATCGATTGGTCCAGATAAACACCACCCAAGACTTTTAAGGAAACTCCAGAACAATTGGCGGATTCCCTAACCCACAGCTTCAACTTATCGATGACGAGTGGCAAGGTCCCCGAAGACTGGAGAGTTGCTAACGTTACGGCAATCTTCATGAAAGGTGACCAACAATCGCCCAGCAACTATCGACCGATTAGCTTGACGTCGATCGTGTGCAAAACCATTGAGCGCCTATCCTTGATGGTTTAAGCCTATCATTTAAGCCAAAGGGGCATTTAAGAGATGTTCCTTTGGCATTTCACCTTGAAATATTTTTGAGATACTCTTCTGGTATCTCCCCTTGAAATATCTTGAAGATGCCCCCCTGGCTTCTCACCTTGAAATATCTTGAAGATGCCCCCCTGGCTTCTCACCTTGAAATATCTTGGAGATGCCCCCCTGGCTTCTCACCTTGAAATATCTTGAAGATGCCCCCCTGGCTTCTCACCTTGAAATATCTTGAAGATGCCCCCCTGACTTCTCACCTTGAAATATCTTGAAGATGCCCCCCTGGCTTCTCACCTTGAAATATCTTGGAGATGCCCCTCAGGCTTCTCATCTTGGAATCTATTCTCTTGCACAATGTGAATAACTAACTGCCTTCTCTTCTGTAGCTCAGATTCGGGAGAACATGGTGCGGCAGGGAGCGGAGCAACGTATAAATACTAACCTCCTTTCCACAGATGTTCGACAAAATGTCCACATTTCAATATAGATTTTTGCTCTTTTTCGGATGAAATCCTACGCTAAATGCTTGTCAAACTTTAATAATATTCGTTTTTCTCTTAACTATTGTCTAAATTGAAAATGCAATTACTGATCTCGTGTCTATTTTGACTACATTCTGCGATTACTATTTGCCAAACTTAAAAATATATCTCATTTGACTAAACACAGGAGTTGCCACGAGCGACATTTTTAGAAGATATCCTGCTGACATCTCACATGAAATTTGAAATACTCTTGCAGGACCAATCACTCGGGCTCAGAGACTTACTCTACTGAACACTAGGGTGAACCACTCTCAGGAAACTGGGCGTTGAGCTCTCCTACATTTGCGCTTTTTAAAATTTCACGACATTTTCGAAAATTCCGACCTGGACTCTAGATCAGTCAAGGGCCGGTCTATCCTTAGAAGAGGTCACTCCCTCCGACGTCCTACCATTAAGTGCCAAAGTGCCAAATTTTAACATTATTTGTTTACATTGACTACACTTGGCAGAAGACCTAATCTTCTGAGCACTTGGGGGAGGACCACTACCCAAGCAGCTGGGTGTAGTGTTCATCACAAATATGCATATACTTGTCAAAATTTAATTCCCATTTGCTCCTTTTGAAGTAGACTCAGTACCTAGTTAGAGTCCGTCTCACCCAACCTCCGGGGCAAGCCGACAAGCATGCGCTCGAAGAAAAGTATGAGTCCGCTAAGCGTATGGGCGTGACTGTCTCTGCTCGACCGTCTGAGATGCGACCGCCTGAAACTTAAATTCTTCTCTTCGCATCTTGTTCGCCCCTTTCCTGAATAAGTCAATCTGACTCCCGACCTTTTTTTTCTCCGGGGCTGAAATTTCTCGGGGAGTAGTAGGGTAGTAACTAGTATGGTGGTGATGGTAGTTGTGGTTTTTCTCACTTCCATCCTTACAACTTTATTTTTCTGTATGTGTGCGTGAATCTCTAAAACCTCGTTTACAATCCCCCACTCTTCTTTCACTTCTTAAGCACTCGTGCTCGTTTGTTTGCCATACTCTAATCTAATCTAATCTGATCTATACGTCGATTCGTTGCATCCAAATCGACTGTTTCGTGGGTGACCATCCGCATGATTGTTGCAGCTTATGATCACCCAATGAAAAGTGGCAAATCCTTTAAATTCTCCTCAAACCACCTGCAATGGATGTCCGACTGCCGTCGACAGCCACGTCAATCACTGACCTTCTTCCTGTTTTGTAATTAGTCTTCGAGGGAGTAGAACTAAATTTAGTGACAAATTTAATCCCAGGAGGGATCCTATTGGATATTGGGTATTTTGTTGTTGTGGATACTTTTGCAGTTGTGCGATCATTTATTTGGAACGGGAAATGTTGGATCTTGGAAAGGCATTGGCAGGTCGACAGCCAATTTAGAGCTTTTGCCCCTCCGACCGCAAGATCTTTGACGCCTTGCAAGCAAGTGGGCGTCAAAAATCTTCCTTTCATTGATTCTCTAAAATGGGTTATTAAATCTTCACATATTTGAATTGTCGATCAGAATATGTCAAAGAGAACGCGGTGGCCGGCTCCGAGACCGACTATCGTCTCGCAAAGGTTAAAGTTTTCAACTTAATTGGAGAGATCGACTATCATCTCTTTAGAGCCAGAGCATTAAGGCAACTCAGAGGGATACCCCCTGGGGGTATCCCAGGCTCACCCGCTTTCCCGCTGTGTCCTCGTTAACCACCAAATTTCATTTGTCCCTTTGTGTAAATATGTTTTGAGTTAGAAGATTCCTCCCCCGTCTCCCCCTTTCAGTTTGTAGCTACATTCCCCCAACACCCCCCTTCGCGCACAAAGAGGTAAATCTCCACTGACACCGGGGTTTGAAAATAAAAGAAAAACACTGTTACAAAAAAGTTCATATGAAACAAAAACCGTACATCAAACAAACAAAAAATTTACTTCAAGTCTAGTTATAAGATTAAATTTAAGTTTATTTAAGTTAATTTTAAGAACGTATATAAATATACTTATATACATTTCAAGTTGTATGGTAGGAGCCGGGGATCAAACAATGCACAAGACCATGCCCTATCAGAGAGGGGCGGACGGCCCCTTCAGAGCGTCACACTCAAACCATTTTGCGAAAATGAATGACGAACCCCTCAGAAGTTCCTCATCGACAGGAGATCTGACTCAGGTCGTTGTCGATGACACAAATGACCGCTTCTTAAAGCTGGATGCGAATATAATCGGAATGCAGAATGCCCTAGGCAAGATAAGCAAGATGATGGACCTTCCCGAGCTGGAGACTGAGGACTGCTCAGCGCCCTCCAGTGAAATCGGGGAACGCCTCACTAAACTCAGAACCTTTTTGCAACTATGAATACCCGATTGAACCTGCTGATGAAGAGGATAGAAACCAGGAAACCGGTAGCCTGTTCGCGTGCTTCCGCTTCTAACTTCTCTGAAAATATCGCTCTCCTCAAAGCCGAAACTCGTAATGCCCGAACACCAAGAAACGTAAAGAAGAGACAATATACTCGATTTGATGACAACAACCTATTCAACAACGGCCCTAAATCCCTTGAACACTTGAAAATGACATCCGATGTCAGTGACTGACCGGATATTTGCCCATATAAACTACGAGTAGAAGTGGGCTCCATGACTGGCCGTCCAATTCTCAACATCACCGCCAGCGGTGACGATAGCTTCACCATTAAAGTAGACACAAAACTTCAAAGTGACACTATACTCTCCAAAAACAGAATATGCGAAAAGCCTTGCAAAATCACACCACATCCAACTTTTTTCATGAGTTCAGGCCTGATCTAAATCGAAGGTCTCCCGAGTGATGAAGTCGACGAATTCATCACCGGACTCGTCCAATACGAGTAATGTGTAGTTGGAGCGAAAATCGCACCAAAAATCAAACCAAAAAGAAACACCACCACGGCTCGTTTGCCTAAATTCAACTGCCCAACCACACCTAACTACATAGATATACCTTTCTTTGACGCAAAACCAAGGTTACACCCTTTAAAAAACGTCCGTTGCGATGCTATAAATGCCAGGAATTCGGACACACTAGCCGAGATTGTCACGGTAAGCAAAGATGCTCACACTGCTCCCAAGACGACCACGATAAACGAGACGATCCCTTGTCGTACCCATCCAAAGAATCTCACTGCTGTTACTGCAAAGTAAACGGCCACCCTACGGGACACTGAGACTGCCCCCAGGACAAAATTGAGAGGGAAATCCTGCAATACCAAACTGAGCACGAAGTCGGGCGACGAGAGGCTGCGGCCGCGTTTCGCTCCCCCCAGGCTGACCCTCCCACCCAGGAGAGAAGATCGGCATCATTTCCTACCCACTTCCTCATAACGCTTGTAGATAGTGGTGCAAACAAAGTTGCCCCCTCAATGAACCCATTCGACATGATGAACTCGCTCTCCAAACAACTGGGAGGCAGACCGATAAACATAAACCGACAGGAAAAGTGGTATCTGGCCCACGTCGTAAATATCGAGCAAAGCAAAGCTATACAAAGGATTAAAAATATAGACAGACACAAAAAAAACTGTCGAAATACATCCGTTCTTCAATGCTATTAGACGAAGTATATACAATTCCAACTATACTCCCAAAACTGACCTAGGTGCTTTTGCAGCAGGCTTAGCAAAGGATTACGGCGTCACCAACGTTTCCCTAGCAAAATGGATCAAACCACGAAACCTCCACACCACCGCATATCAAATCACTTTCCCAGGACGTGACACACCGGAGTTCATAGTAATCCAGGGCGAACAGGGAAAAACAAAACTTTCCCAGTGGCCACATTGCCTGCAATGTGCAAAAAATGCCTGGAATACGGCCACGTCATCAAATACTGCCAGCCATACATACTTCAACCATGTAAGAGGTGCGCCGGCGAGCATGGCCGAAAGAACTGCACAGCCCACCAACCTAACAGCTACCACTGCTCATGCCTCTATGAGGCAGGTGACCGCGACTGCCCAAAGCAGATGGAGCAAAAAGCAATGACTATCATACAAAATGACCGCAGAGTCACACGAAAACAAGCTATTCAAATCTTTTACGACGAAAACCCAAACTGCCGTAATTTAAATTACGCCAAAGTAGTTAAATCTACAACTAAGTCTACCCCACCAGACGACACTCGCGTACCGTCAACAAAAACTATTACCATGACCCCAACACCCCTCTCCAGTACTAACAATACTACAACCAGCCCAGCAACCACCCTCGTAATAGAGGCGGGCGTCACAAGCAATGAATCCACCAGTGCCCCAGGAAAGCACTGCGATGGATGCTGCCTCGGTCGACCACGAGGAGAGGTCCAATAACCCGAAAGTCAAAAGGCGATGAGACGAAGATTCCTCCGACGACGACCGCGGGGTACACGACGCCCTCTCGCCAGGAAGCAAACAGATTAGCAACAGCCCACGAACCACAGCTCACCTCGATCAGAGCGTTGAACGACTTCTGCGACCACACATAGCGAAAACCAAAGTGAGGTATTCAACCCTCAGCTAACATGCCCAACACCAGAACATCTCACAAGTAAGAATGACCATCGCCTGCGCGAGGACGCGTTGAAAATCTTCAACCAAGAACTGATACCCGAAACCACTAATCGACCATGCACCGCACTCGACTCAAATATCCCAACGACTACTACTCAGCCCATCATAATGTTTAAAAAAAACTCCATAGAAGATAAATGCACTCGCTAAAGAAGCAAACACAAAGATCGCACTCCCTCGTCCTCCTCCTCCTATACAAGAACTCCCAGCCGTGAACGAGTGAGTCAAGGAGATCATGTTCTGCAGCAAGCGGACGCTCTTGCGAACGCTCTCGATCTAAGACACCTGCGCCTCATGGACACGAACACCACGAAAGTTCCTACAAACCACGTGACCGCTCCAGATCGTGAAGATCTGAGGGTTAAACAGATTCAAAATGAACAACAACACAATACTTCAGTGGCATTGCGAGGGACTTAGAAGCAAAAAAGATGAATTATCATCGCTAATCTCCACCCATAAATCTTTGGTGGTAGGCCTTCAGGAGATTAAACTCCGTGACACAGCCACCTTCACTCAATATGTCATAAACCGTCGCGAAGGTCACAATAATGTGACTGCACACGGCGGAGTGGCACTTATGATCCATCAAAGCATACCTCATCACTTCCTCCCTCTGAGAACAGAACTCCAAGCTGTCGCTGTGAAGATATGTATCTCAAGACCAATTACAGTGGTATCTATCTACTCGTCACAAAACCACGATCTCACGGAAGCACTAATGACCGATCTGCTTAACCAACTGCATCATCCCGTACTCCTCCTTCGAGACTTCAACAGCTACTACGAAGTGTGGGGATGCGGGAAAACAGACTCCAGGGGAGTGATAATAGCCAACAGCAAAGACACTCACAACCTGGTCCTGCTCAACGACGGACAACCCACACGGATCACCCTCGCAAGTGAAACCGCCATCGATTTATCAATCTGTTCCCACACTTTAGCTTCCAAACTCGTTTGATGAGTCCTGCCTTCATCACATAACAGTGATCACAACCCAGTGATCATATCGTTCCTTACTAACCGACCAAACAACCCCGACGCACAGGAACTTCGATTC
Source organism: Gammarus roeselii (assembly GCA_016164225.1). NCBI lineage: Eukaryota > Metazoa > Arthropoda > Malacostraca > Amphipoda > Gammaridae > Gammarus > Gammarus roeselii. Next base: position 5,634 of record SDVV010005608.1, on the reverse strand, counting down.
AACTACCGGAAAGCCAGCAGGGAGGAATACTCGACACTTGTCGCATAAGACGATGTCTAGGGCCTTCCCGAAGACATTTCAGAGCGCGACCTTGTCATACATCTATACGAGAAATTCCAAAGTGCAGCTGTCGCATGTATTCCCCAATATTTACCCTCAACCTTTTTCCTAAAACCTTGGTGGTGCCCGGAGGTACAAGTAGCAGTGGACCAGCGTGAAAGGATGCACGGGGCCTTCCACCGCGCACGTTCCCCCAGGAACCGAGTAGCCTGGAAAAGGGAAACTGATGTGTTCCGCAAACTTAGCGTGGAGAAGGAGCGAGAAACTGGACCCAATTAGTTGATAAAATCAATCGAAACACCCCCCTTTCCCAAGTGTGGGGAAAAATCAGACTTATACAAGGTCGCCCCGAGCGACCTATCCACATACTGTCCGACGGAGACACTGCCTATTCTTCATATGCGGACATCTCGGACAAACTAGCTCAGACTCAGCCAAATATTGCAATTAACAAATTATTTTGGCTTCTTTCCAACGGGAAAAAATCCTAAGAGAAAGTGAGCATATCGACTTCACTTCCGCAAATGAAGAACTCTACAACAAACCTTTCTCCCTCCATGAACTACAATATGCTAGCGACCACACTCGTGAAACCTCACCAGGGCCGGACCGAGTGCACATCAATATGATCAAACACCTTCCTGACAACACTCTCCAGCACCTACTAAGTGTTTTCAATGAGTTGTATTCAAATTCATTCTATCCCAATCGATAGCGGGAATCCGTAATTATCTTGATACCCAAACCCGGAAAATGTCAGAGCGATCCGCATAACTATCGTCCCTTTGCCCTACATAGTGTCCTATGTAAGACTATAGGAAGAATGATAAACTCACGTCTAGTCGACTACCTTGAAATGCATGCAGGCCTTAACAACATCCAGTGCGGTGGCCGTAAGCGCCACTCCACAACGGAACACCGCGTACGACTAGAATCAGACATTAGACAAGCCTTCGTCCGAAGAGAACATGTGGTTTCCATATTTTTCGACGTTGAAAAGCATACGACACTACGTGGAAAAACGGGATCATAAAGGATCTCCACCGTAAAGGTTTGAGAGGTCGCCTACCACGTTTCATCCACAAATTTATACAAAATCGCACCTTCAGGGTCAAGCTTGGCAACATTCAGTCTCCGTCATATCCGCAAGAACTGGGCATTCGTTCAGGGAAATGTCCCCAGTGTCACTCTTTTTATTCTCATAATCGATCAGTTAGCCGACATTCTTCCCCAAGACGGAAGTCTGCTCTCATCACTATACGTGGACAACCTACAAATAAGCTACAGACACCCAAGCCTCATAACAATTGGACATGAACTCCAGGAGTGCCTAAACCTAGTCAGGAACTGGGCTTCCCTAAACGGATTCTGATTCTCGCCCTCTAAAACTAAAAGCATGCACTTGACCCTTGCGCCCGATTTACACCTGAAACTAGCCCTAACGCTGCACAACACCCTATTAGCATACGAAGAAACGATAAAATTCCTGGGTCTTGTGTGGGACCCTAAACTCACGTGGCAACCCCACATTGCAGCCCTGGCAACTCGCTGCAAAAGATCGACGGGACTTATCCAATCGGTAACATCCCTGAAGTTCGGTGCCGACATGGACACGGGAATGACGTTGTTCTGAGCAATAATACGATCGCGCATGGACTACGGAGCCGTTGTCTACGTTTTAGCAGATAATACTACTCTCGACTCTCTCGACCATCGCCAACAATACTTTGCGTATCACACCCGGCGCGTTCCGCTCCACCCCAATCGAATCCCTTAACGTGCTCGTCAAAGAATTTCCATTTCCGCTCCGGCGAGACAAACTTCCGCTACAAGACTATTTTAAGACCAGAAGTCTAATCAGCAACCCGGCAATCAGCCACATCACCAACATATCCGATAAGCGCCTCTTCATTGCTAAAAATAATATATGCCCACCGTTTTCCCCACGGGTGGACAACCTGCTGACCTCGCTGAACATCAATCGTAAAGCTATTAAGCCTTCATTGTCCTACCGAATTCTTCAAATTAACACACCAATATGGATGATCAACCCACCACCGGTCAACCTAGACCTGCAAATTACCCTAAAGCAACGACTCCAACCAATGTGTACCGGTAGAAATTCCTAAGACTTCTTGAGGAAGAATATTTAGAGTACCGCCATAAATACACTGACTGCTCCAAAACCGCGGACGGAGTGGGAGCCGCCGCTGTGTGCGGGAACATCCAACTCTCAGCCACCCTCTCACAAGAGGCCTACGTGTTCTCGGCGGAGCTCCACTCACCCGAACTAGCCATCTCTATTGCCAACACAGATCGTTTCCCCAAATACGTCGTATTCTCAGACAGTATGAGTGTCCTCACCCAGCTTAAAACACTGCACTACGAACATATCGTTCAACGTAAAATGCAAGTAGTAGGTATAATGCCAAGACGCGGATGTGAAGGAATTAGATAAGGATAAAAGAGCCGGAGCAAGACGCGGATGTGAAGGAATTAGATAGGCGATAATTAGGGGGCGCGAGTACGCAAATGTGAAGGAATTAGATAGGCGATAATTAGGGGGGCGCAAGAACGCAAATGTGAAGGAATTAGATAGGCGATAATTAGGGGGCGCGAGAACGCAAATGTGAAAGAATTAGATAGGCGATAATTAGGGGTGCCAAGACGGCCCTGTGAAGGAATTAGAAAGGCGATAATTAGTGACTCCATGTATGCTTTGTGAAGGAATTAGATTGGCGATGACTAGATCTTTGAACCTTTCATCGAATGTATTGGTTTGGATGTATGTTATTTGTTAATGTGTCCGAATTAGTCGCTGTATATCTCGGACATTTGAAGTTATATGTTGAGACAAATTGATCTTGTGGTCAAGTTAGTAACTGATGATACATAGAGATACCAGGAATTCAAGTTTTTTATGAGTCGGCCGATGTATTTGTTAGGATGTATATTATTTGTTAGTGTGTCTGACTCAAGCGCAATATATCTCGGACATTGTAGTTTCATGTTAAGACAAATTGATCTAATGGTCAAGTTAGTTACTGATGGTACATAGAGATACCATGAATGCAAGTTTTTTGTGAGTCGGCCGATGTATTTGTTAGGATGTTTGTTATATGTTAATGTGACCGACTTAGTCGCTGTATTTCTCGGACATTATAGTTATATGTTTATTTTCTTCTATTCTGGTCAAGTGAGTTACGGTACATGGAGACTACCCGTGACGGGTGAGGGAAGAGGGGAGGGCTTGACCGGAGTCAGGCGGTGTCCAAACCGCAAATGGTAATCAGCTTGATAACCTTTTTATGTCAACTGTCACACAAAGATCTCATCTCGAGATATATGGTCCTCTTGGAAAATTGTTTTTCTTGCGGTATCTTTCAGATTCCTTTCGGTATCTGATTGCTTGCATTTACGATTGCTTACGTACGGATTATATAGATGTAGGTTAGTAGGTCTTGTCAACGCTATATATGATTGCATTGGAATATTTCGCACGGAATCTTATATATATTACTATGTTTGTTATTGATTGATTCATTTGAATAGAAATTTTTACTGCTCAAACCTGAATTATTAGGATAATCGATGTAGTTATGCAAAACATATGGGGTATATATTAGGAGAGCTTAGCTAGTTGTGCTTAATTTGACTCATTTTCAGAGGATGTTTGGTGGTGTTTTAGCGGTGAGATGCTTGATGCTGAATATAAGCTATGAACATTTACAGGTTACAACATGTTCATGTTGACGTGCTTTCATATTTTTTCACGCAAAAGTGTTCTCGGGCGGTAGTATTTCTGTGGGTTATCGATACGACCTCAATCCTAATTATCTTCGTATTTGTTTTACAGTTTTATTTCACATGAGTATTTACTGTTTTGATACCCTTAGCTGCTGGTCTGAGGCCTCAGACATGCAAGCATCATACTGTAACACGTTGGTTGCAAGCAAATGATCTCACTCGGGTATTCTTTGGTCGTTTCGCTTTTTTCATTAGTCCCAGCAATCATTTATTTCTTTCATCGTACAAATGATTTTTTTTGTTCGGGTTCTTGGAGAAGTCCATGTATTCAGACGAGGAGGATTACCGCATTTTCCGTGTCAATGTCGTGGTTAACCTTCAAACTGGAGACTCATGCCAGGCTCATTATTGGTTATATCCAGGATGTGACTTTGCTTGATGTTGTTCAGAGACGATGTGTGAATCAGATGCAAGTTATGTCGGAAGTATTATATGTGACTGGAATAGGTCTAAAAAATTTGCAATAGATTTGAATGATATCGTAGTAAAAAAAACGTTATTCTCATGATCCCAGAGTTAAATGTCGGATATTTTGGAGCAATGTATGTTTAAAAGGTGCAAGTCCATTATGCATCCATATGGAATTTTCGTTATTGATCCCCTGCAAATGTATACTGTATCATTTAGAAGACGATTTACTGAATGGAAGGGTCCTAGACCATTTATGGTTTGGCTACCCTTCACCTAATGAGATATATTTATCTACGATTGCTGAGGAAGCTGTATACAACTTCCATTTAGCTTAATATCTATCACATTTTCAACGTAAGGCAAGAGACGTTTAAGTGCATTTCAATGCTAGTTCAATCGATTTAAATTTAGGATATTGCAAACAAAGATTTATTAGGTATATTATTTTTATTGATGATAGATTTTAACATAATTATATATATACATGCATATACATGGGATATCATTTTAGGAAAACATAACTTTTTCACAATGAAATTTTCAATGTGAGCAGCTCGGCAAAACATAAGTAATGACTTCGACCACTCTTCTCTTGTGTCATCTTGAACCCTGGTACCAGTGACAGTCTGTGGGTTCTTTATTAATTACGATTATTTATTCCTCCCCTGAAGCTGTCAACATGTCATATCGGTGTAGGATTTATCATCTGGGTGTGTTTTTTTCTCTGATCTATTGGTGTTCTAGACTAACGTCCTTAATACACATTTTAGGTACACGTCGACCTTTGGGAGAAGTGTATGCAACACTTGCAATCCTATTCTTGTAACCAAAACTTTGTATTTATTCTTCAGCGAGCTTTTTCTGGACGCTATTTTTTTTATTACTGTTACATGTTTATGACATCGGATCATTTCAGGTTTCGTCTTGCTATTGCCTACATTACCATTAATTATATTCCCGCAGATTTCCGAAATATAAATAATTCTCCTAGCACTCAAACATTTGAGACATGATTCTCTCTTCTCATGTTTCATTACCAATAATTTTGAAACAAAATCGGATATATATTTGATTTTATTATGCAATTTTTCTACTTCTTATACTTGTCACCCTTTCATTACCCCATTTGATATTTCGGATTCCTTCAACGCTTGTAGGTTTTTCTTCACAAGACATATCCTCGATATCACTGTCACTGTCACTGATATCCATTCCACTGGAAGTATCCCACGTTTTCGGCCAAGGTTTGGGTATACTCCCCCCATTTCACCCAATCTTTATACGTTTCACGTTTGGTTGATACCGGCACCATACTTTCTTTTACGCTCGCACCCTGTTGAGCATCGTCTATAACAT
>SDVV010005607.1:0-19081 GCA_016164225.1 Gammarus roeselii | reverse complement strand
GACGTTGTATGAAGGCTCTCATTGGTGACGCAATTGAACGACGTTGTATGAAGGCTCTCATTGGTGACGCAATTGGACGACGTTGTATGAAGGCTCTCATTGGTGACGCAATTGGACGACGTTGTATGAAGGCTCTCGTTGGTGACGCAATTGGACAAGACTCTGGCATATGAAAAGTGATTTCAGTCCCGAATTTTAAAATGATATCGCAATAACAAAGGTTCAAGATAACTTGAAGTTCGGCCATTTATCTTGTCAGACATCACGGCGTTTAGTCAATACAATATTTTTGGGAAATTTTTATTCTTTAGATCGTTCATGCATATCGACTTCATAACTCGTGATTAGAGTTATTTCATTTAATTTCAGATTAGCGTCTTGTGCATGGAGCGCCTGCTCCTGAGTCCGGATGACATGACAATGCGGCCTACTAGCAGCGGGCCGGAGGAGAGGATACCTCCTGTTGTTACTGAGGAGGAAGCGGCGGGAAGTGATGGGGATGAAGAACACGCTCCATCACTGGAGAGGGAAGGGGTTGAACGAGATGAGTTGGATAAAAAAGACACCGCACTAAAGAGGGATAGAATTGGAGGCGATGAAGGGTATGAAGGAGACTCGCCCCTATTAGAGAGGGACTGGGTGGAAAGTGGTGAGGAGGATGAAAAAGACACCGCACTAAAGAGGGATAGAATTGGAGGCGATGAAGGGTATGAAGGAGACTCGCCCCCATTAGAGAGGGACTGGGTGGAAAGTGATGAGGAGGATGAAAGAGCCAGCCGCACTACAGAGGGATAGAATTGGAGGCGATGAAGGGTATGAAGGAGACTCGCCCCCATTAGAGAGGGACTGGGTGGAAAGTGATGAGGAGGATGAAAGAGCCGAGGCCCCACTCAGGGGGGAAGGGGTCGAAATTGATGAGGGGGACGAACGAAATACGCCGCCACTAGAGGAGAAAGTAGTTGACGCTCGCTCACTAAAGTGGAAAGGGGTTAAACGTGACGAGGGAGATAAAGAAAGCGCGTTTCCACGAGAGGAGGAAGAAGTTGGAAAAGATGAGGGGGAAGAAAGAAACGGATACCCACTAGAGGGAGAAAAGGTTGCAAGTGATGGGAGGGGGATAAAGGGACGCATCCCCACTAGATGAGGAAGAGGTTGGAAGCTATGAGGGGTAGAAAGAGACGAGACCCCACTAGAGGGGCGCCCACAAATGTCTGAATGCTTGCTGTCGAATGTCTGAATGACAAATATCTAAACATGCTCGAAGATTCCATTTTGTAATTTTTGTACATGAATGCATGTTTGTGATGCTGAAACGAGATAAGTAACTCTTCTCAGGAAGGCAGCACACAGATTCGTCGGACCGCATGCACGAGAGTGACTACTGATACGCGTCCGGAAATTCTTGTCTCTCAAATGTTTTGAGTTGTTGCGGGACTTTAAATGTAGTCCTCTGTTCCTTTGAACAAACCTAATGTGTGGAAAAGAATATCTTATTTGATAAAATTGGGCTTTTTATTCAATGTTTAACCTAGCTTTAAGGAGTACGTTGAAAAAATAATCAAAATGTCGAGAATAATTGTGGGAATGAAGTATTTTTTCCGAATATCCGATAGGAACACAAAATGAAAAATACAAAACTCAGAACGTTCACAGCAAGATTTTAATAAGCCCTTTGGAACTATATTTCTAATCCAGATAATACACCAGCTACAGTCATCATAATAACTAACTGCCGACTAATCGACAACAATGTTGATTGTCCATGTTCAATCTATAACGTCGATCGTCGATGTATGAATTTTTCGATTAAGTAAGCTATACTGACGATTGTGGGCTACAAAGATCAGTCAGAAATAAGCTTTTAACTGCATCCAGCAACATGGTAGAATACATTCTTCGAAAAGAATGCTTTTTATGCAAAACATAAACTGCCAAATTGGCATAATCTAACATGACTGCCCGTCAAACGCGTAAGCTGTATAAATGGATTTAGATTTAATTACAGAATAAGGTGAACTACATCGTTAAAGGCCAAAAAAATTATCGTTAGATTAGAAATGTTGCACTGCGAATCGACAGGTTTATATAAAAATTAATATTTGTTTCCCGTCAAACGCTGGACAAATGCTAGGGAAACTTTTATTAAATCACTGAGCAAATTTTTCAAAAACAAGTCGCCGTATTGCCTCGAACATATACTCTGTGTTTAACAGCAAATACTCCGCTGCTTCACAAAAAGCCGTCACGCACAATAAGACATATTATCTAGGAATCATTTTAACGGCTAATTTCATCTACCAATTACTTTCATCATTATGTGTCATGACCTTTATTGTCTTTGTGAACCTCTTGTGAAGTAGGCTGCTTATCGCTGAACGTCGCCGTGTCTCGCAGTGCCATGGTAAGGGCGCCGACCATTGCTTGATGGGATCCTACCAAGCTGTAGCGTCTAGCCACGGTAAGGGCGCCGACCATTGCTTGATGGGATCCTACCAAGCTGTAGCATCTAGCCACGGTAAGGGCGCCAACCATTGATTGATAGGACCCTACCAAGGCGTGGCGTCTTGCCACAGTAAGGGCGCCAACCATTGATTAATAGGACCCTACCAAGCCGTGACGTCTTGCCACGGTAAGGGCGCCGACCATTGCTTGATGGGATCCTACCAAGCTGTTTCGTCTAGCCACGGTAAGGGCGCCGACCATTGATTGATAGGACCCTACCAAGCCGTGGCGTCTTGCCACGGCATGGGCGCCAACCATTGATTGATAGGACTCTACCAAGCCGTGGCGTCTTGCCACGGCATGGGCGCCAACCATTGATTGATAGGACCCTACCAAGCCGTGGCGTCTTGCCACGGTAATGGCGCCAACCATTGATTGATAGGACCCTGCCAAGCCGTGGCGTCTTGCCACGGTAAGGGCGCCAACCATTGATTGATAGGACCCTACCAAGCCGTGGCGTCTTGCCACGGTAAGGGCGCCAACCATTGATTGATAGGACCCTACCAAGCCGTGGCGTCTTGCCACGGTAAGGGCGCCGACCATTTATTGATAGGACCCTCCCAAGCTGTAGCGTCTCGTCACGGTAAGGGCGCCGAACATTGATTGATGAGACCCTATCAAGCTGTAGCGTCTCGTCACGGTAAGGGCTCCGACCATTGAACGATCGGACCCTACCGAGCTGTAGCGTTTTGCCACGGTCAGGGCGCCGACCATTGATTGATGGGACCCTACCAAGCTGTAGCGTCTGAATGACCCCGCACCCCGTCACGAGCAGCGATTAACGAGGGGGAGTCATTCACGGTGACCCGAGAGATGGTGAGACATGCGGCACTTGAGCACGCCCTTGGAGTAGGAACTCTTTGTAGCAGTCACGTTTCACAACGATGTTCTCAAGATAACTCCTGGATGCTGATTCAGCATACAGAGAATGGTTGATCTACGTTGTGAAATGAGCATCGATCGATATAGTTCGTGCATTGCATATTCTGAAATCATTCAATAGGAGGGCGACTAGGTTATATGTGTTTTTTAGGCTGGATTCAACGGTGAGTATGGTTCGTGTTTATAATTGATCAGAATATGAGTGGTATCGTGATGTTGCAAATGCCTTATGTGATTTTGTTTGTTAGGGTCGGAAAATATAAATTTGAGAATAGCAGTTTTGATCAGGTTATTTGAGAAAAGCAACCTTATAATTGCATAGTTCGAGTAAACCTGCTTTATAATTGACCGTACTCACCGTGTATTGTTCTGGCAGCTGCTCTTCACTCATGTAACAACCCTACGGGCAACGTAGAAGGCAGAAAATAAACTCATCAGTTTATGGAACACTCAGGGTTCCATGATGAGTGTTTATCATTTCAACCGCATTTCAATATAAATGTCCTCACGGAAATTTATCTCCGATTTGAGTTTCTTGATGAGAAGCAACCTCGTTTTACTATTTTCCTCCTGTAAGGATTTCTAACACATTCTTTCCAACAATACCAACTGCTCACGCAGCACCAGCTGCGTGAGCCAGCCTCTACAGCAACACTGCTTGAACCAGTCAAGCCGGCTGAAGCACAAGCGCGTGAACCAGCTACTCTCGCAGCAGCTACAGCCTCGTGATCAGCGTCTCATGCAGTAACACTACTGCGTGAGCCATACTGTCACCGACGTTCGTGACAGTGAGTCGTAGCGACGAGACCTATTTGTTCATGAGTTCTTCCTAGGCGACGGGGATTTTTTTCTTTAGCCCGAAACAAACCACAAGAAAGCACCACACGACGGGATCGAACAGCTATCCAAGTAAACCCTCGTATATTGGATGAATCAAACTATTAAACTAATATAACAACTAACAATTAAATTATTTCCAGTGAATATGGATGGTCGTAACCATACTATTGCTGAATAACGATTATAAAGAAATGCGAAGATATGACAGTACAAAAATTACGTGAATGTATAACGTAAAGTAATTTTATTACGCTCTTTTATTTGCGCGGAAATGTTCAAGGATGTTTTCCGTCATTAGTGCCTCAATAAAGATTATTATTATTATTATTATTATTATTATTATTATTATTATTATTATGAGCTTGAAAAGGCACTTCTGTGATGTAAAATAACTTTATTGATAACTGTGGGGGTCTTAATTTGGAGATGGTATAGTAAACATAGCCATAATCTTAAGAAGTTAAATAGAAGGCACAAGCTTATTCCTAATATGCTACACGATTAACAACACGAGGTATAACGGACATATAAAATTCTTCTCATTAACCCTGAATAGCAAAAAACTAAACCTATCATACTATCGAGTATAATTTATTGATATACTAATCATTCATAAACTGAGTATACGAATATCAACAAACAGTTAATGCACCAATTAATATTTTATCCGATGGCTGAGGTTAGAGTACCAGCCTCGTGTGTCAGTGGCCCCCAGTTCGAGGGCTGTTCAGTAGAAATTAACGCCCGTATCAAATTTACGGCTGCCCAGAAGTTAAAATGACGCCAATTGCAAACGCAGATTTTATGCACGCGTGAAATTTACGGAAGTCGACCGGAATCTCGAGCTGCTGGCTGGTGGTCGTAAAATTTACGATCAATGTTTTGCAGTATTTAACCTCTCATTGAGTGGCATCTGCTGAGCGAGCCTGCTCTTGCTTCACCAGTACAAGCTGCGTAAACCAGTTCCAACTGCAGCAGCACCAGCTGTGCGAGCCAGTCACAATTGCAGCACCAGCTGCTTGGGCCAACGTTTCCAGCAGTAGCCACAGCCGCGTGAGCGTCACCCAGTATCTCTTTCATCAACATCGACGTGAGCCAGCCTCTACTACAGCAGAACAATATGCAAGGGTGTGGTCTTCCTGCCGTGCTATCTGCGCAAGCAAACCCATCCTGCAGTACCATCTGTGCGCCAGTAGCTCCAGCAGCTTCAGTTGTGTGAGCCAGCCCTTCTTGCAGAACCATCTGCATGAGCCAGTCCTTGCTACAACACCAGTAAAGTGAGCTAGCCTCCTTTGCAGCACCAGCTGCATGAGCCAGCCATTCCGCATCACCAGCGTACTGAGTTAGTCTCTCTCGCAGCACCAGCTGCGTGAGCCAGCCTCTCTTGCAGTACACCACAAGGGCCCTACCTGACCAAGTCTTTTGTTGTCTGTCCTCTTTTGTTGACCGAAACGTCAGATGGCATGTTGTCAGTCTGTTGACATTGCAACGTCAAGGCTGCTTCCAGGAGAGGCGTTCCGGATTAGCGTATTTTTTCTCTCCCTCATTTTATGGCTCTATAGCGGATCAGGCTCGCGCTATGAAAATCGTATGTTTGCCGGTCATGGCTGCATGACACGGTAGAGCAAAATATGTAGTCGCAGACTACCACTCATGACATCTTAATTGAGAATTGAGTTTCAATATAAAATGGAATGATACTAGAACTGTATCGCCTTTATTCGAGGCACATGCGCTTTTACGTTCCCGGATGAACATGGCTGTTTCTCCGCTCTCTGTCTGATTGCGCAATGCTGCTGCCGTCGTGATCACAGGTAAAGAAATTCGCGCTTTCCAGCAATAATTCCCAGTATTTTACGACGTTGATGATAACAACGCAAGGTTATATAAAGGCATAAGCCATGAATAGTTCGTCATGACTCGGGTAGATTAGATGCAGAGGTTTACCATGACATCAGATCGCTTAAAATATTCAACAGTTGTTGACACAGCACAGGCGATGTTATAGGAAGAAAATGAAAGTCACAGAGTTATTATTTCAATTGAAGGATCACTTTGAGTAGACTTCACTTATAACAAGAAAATAAATTTGGATGATGTTGTTTCATTCAAAATACTCAATTTGCATAGAATTTTTCATATTTTTAACGACATAATTTTTTTATTATTTCGCCAAAATGTTACAATAGATTCAATAATCTTCAAAGAAATTTCATTGTCAGACCTTGATCAGTGTAGCTTTTTTTTCCGTATGTGCTCTGTTTTTCTTAGGCGTAATGACTCCGGAAGTCTTTTTTAGATCATATCGCAGCTGTACAACATAAGAAAATAAATCCTACATAATATTGAAAAAGCCTTAACTCGCGCTCGAAAACTTGACGCAAGAACGCCAAATCAGAACGTCAATAAATAACAAAAACATGTCTGTGTACATTTTAGACTGACGTGTTCATACGTGCGTGCCTATCATCATCCCATGGTCATGAACGGCTGCTGCTCTCTACCCTCGCCCTCGCCCCTTTTTCCACTGCTCCTCCTATCAGGTTGCGTCACATGCAGTCAATACTTGAACTGAATATATTCATTTGAATATCTTCATTGATCAGGAACAACCAATTTTGATCTTTATTTTCTCGCTAAAATATTCGTCGCTCTGTCTTCTATGAATTAAATTTTTTATTCGTAGACTGCCTGCATATATATTTTTAATTTAACCATTGGGTAGTGAAACGGTGATGAACAGGAGCACAGTTTACACTATTTCACCGTGCTATATAAGTACTTGAAACATTTCATGCAGAACCGCGATCTATTTTAAACTGTACCCCGAAAACGCAGCGTGACAGCGAATATATTGTATATGAAATTGCAATATGTTTAATAGATCGTCAGTCATTCCTTGCGCATTGACATGGTTTTTAGTTCATAACTCAGTAGATTAATTTGTATTAACGTATTACGTCATAATTTTGGACATTAGAATTCATCCTATTTCCTCGAATAAATTACACACCATAGTATAAGACTGTGAATTCTTATGGACTTCAGATCACTTATTGGGTATCTTTTAGAAAAATAAAATCGTCGACTTGCAAGTTATTTCTGAAGGCGCATTCGTTTAATTGAAAATTGTGTTTATGTTTTCTTCATTACTTCACATAACTCATTGCAACATTTTCTTGAGCAAGTGTATATCGTTTCTTCCTAGTTCGCATTAACTAACACACATAACTAGCTCTAAGACACAAATTGTAAATCGAACAGCTACTCTAATTGAAATATCTAAGAGGGTTAGATTGTGTGAATCTATCTTATACACGTCTGAGTAGATTACTTTTTGAGCTTCTTAGCCTTCATTCGTGTTTCGCTCAAGATTACATTGTGTTAAATTTTGATGGGTATAAAATAACTTACCTTTTTAAATTATTTCCATACAACCGTCAAAACCAAGGTAGCCCATCTCTTTTCCTGTTATTTCAAGATTATTTGCGATAATTATCTACATTTCAGCTGCTGTTGTTGTCAGCCATACCTTATCTGAAACAACGGAGTTGTGTGCGGCTCCGACTAATGTGTACACATGTGCGCGCCTCTCACCATCTCATGGTTATGAGTAGCTGATGCTGCTCTCTACCCCCGTCCTCTTTTCCACTGCCTCTCCTCCCGTGTTAAGTTTAGGACTCATTCCGGTTCCTCGAGTAAATTGCATCGCAGTAGAAACCTGTCGACCTTATGGACTGCAAATTCACCATCAGCTACTTCATACACTAAAATAAATTATATCGTTTCTACCTATGTCTCATCAACCTGCGCAAATGGGAGGCACTGAGGAACATATGGTACAGTGAACGACAACTCAAAAATGTCCAGTTAAGATAAATAATTATGAGAGAACTTCTTTCCGAATTTTTAAGTTTACGCTATGACAAATCTCTTTTTGGCCAGTCAACATTTATTATAATTTTTAGCTAAAATATTAATCCCTCTTGTCTGAATGATTTCTAAATATTAACAAAGTTTTGGATAATTGAAACAAATTGTTACAGCCTAAAACTTAATTCCTTGGTGCGATTTCCTTTTACCAATAGAATAATATCTTGTACCTGCATCTTCCGATTAGGTATATATCAGACAGCTTTGCATAGGCTTAGTCAGCATTTATTTAAACTACTTGCTAATTATTTGTATCTGCTTCTTTCTGAAAATTTGTTTTTCCTAATACAAAGAGTTTGTAATGTTGGCATATAATTAAAAGCAAGTAGGAATAAGCGGAAAAATAGATTGGACAAGGATTGAAATGTTTTTGAACGATTGAACAAAGATTTAAATGTGTTTGAACGATAGGCATTACTCACACACGTGTTATAATCTATATTTGAAGTTGTTAAAACAAGTTAAAGGTGCGAAGGTTCAAATGATTACAAGTGTTTTTATAATATTATTTTGCGTTATGAACAGGTAACGGGTAATTCTCAAACGAGCATGATTAATGATTGTTATATCAACAGTGTAAATATGAGAAAAAGATAAGATGAGAAGAACCCCCCCCCCCTGTGGGAAGATACAACAACGACACACATCAATACTGAGGAATTATTACACGCATCTAAATATGAAAGTATTTATCACGCACTATGTAGCAAAGTATCACACAAAGTTAATAACAGCTTATGAAATGACCTAATGCCAGAGTCGCTGTTCTAATGGGGCTTACCTCCTCCAAGCTGTTATGTAGTCGATGTTCTGTTCCTAACTGAGCTTGAGGCCATTTTAACCTCGTTTAAATACTCGGTGGGCGCCTGATAAAGTACGCCTGGCACCAGTCTAGCTCGGTCAGCCCAAAATGTGAGCAACGGTAGAGCATTTGTACTTCTGAACCGCAACTCAAATGACACCTACCACCACAATAAGTGTTGTACAAGCCTATAAATAAATATACGGTATGGTTGTTGAATGCACAAAATAAATATACGGTATGGTTGTTGAATGCGGAAATGTTCGATGGAAGAGGGCAGTCGCGAGTTTGCGGTTAAATATCTACGCACTAGCGTTCTTTTTCATAAGAAGGGAAGTGTCACAAGATAGCCTGTCTTTAGTTTTAGTGGCCTGAAGATATTTCCTTACCCTTCAAATTACGCTAAAGTATGATTCGAGAGACACCAAATTCCCGCCCGGTGGCCCGTGGCAACGGTATGCTCGAGGCAGCCCCTGAGCTGGCAACGCCAGTGCGGCCATTAATCAATCTGTGAGAGGGCTCCTCGAAGAGGAAACATGCCATACACACATGTGGGCAGGCGATGAAATGAAAGAACAGCACAATCTAGGGAAGAAATAAAGCGGAATGGCGAGTGTTATAACACGTGATCCTGCACAATATAAGGTCACGGGCTTTCTTCTTAACGCAGAGCTCTAAAATTAGACAATAAGACTCTAAATAGTCCACTTCACTGAGATTTAACCTTGAATTAAAGACATGTCACCCCACAGCCACACTGCCAACAGAAGCAAATCCTGCTGCATGTGTTATAGTGGTACAGGCGAGAAATGCGCATGTGCCAAGAATAACAAAGATTGCATATCATGCAAAAGCCAAAATAGCACCAGAACCAGCAAGCCTATAAACATAGAGCTGCCGCATTGCCCACACACTCCGGTGGCCAGCGCATGTGCCCTGAACGCGGTAAGAAGAAGCGTACCCTCTCCCACAGGATAGCTCATTCGGTTACAGATACTCACCCAACGCTGCTGAGCTCTCCATCTTTCACCCCTTGTACCTCTGAAACTGAGTCCATAACTCTCATTTATTCTTCCGATACAGAGCCTTTAATCGTCACCTCAATTGAAAAATCCGCAACAACAAAGCTGGCTCACTGTGAAGCATCAGGCACCAGCACCAGGTCAACAGAAAATACCAAGACCCCTAAGACAATACTCATTGGTGATATCCCCATGAAAAATGTGATAACGTCCAACCTTTCAGATAGATGCAATTTTGAAAATATAAATATTAACGATTATGGTGCTCTGTCTAAAATCATTGTAAGCGCAAATCCATTGAAAATTACATTATTGTGCTCACGGACTACGTCGAAAATGAAGTAGTAGTCAAAATAACCACCGCAATGTTAACGAAAAACCAATATGCTAAGATGTATATGGCAGAACGTCTTAATCTGAAAACAATGGAACAGAGGCACCGTTTCATGAGTCTTTGACACTCCTTGAGGCTCAAAGTCATCCCAACAGGCAAACTAAGAGACGAATTCAATGGGGCCCTTGACGAACGATTGTTCATTCGAAGAATGCTATTCTAAACAATTGTGGAATTGTCAAATTCTTCAACACGGTAGCACGTTACCTTCCTCTGAGGGCTTAGGTATTGCGATCCTTATACCATAACAATGTCAGAAGCAAGCAATCGTTACTCTGGTCTCCTTCCGTTCTACTTCCCTCCATCATATGGCCATCATCTCGTATCATCACCCCATCACACGTCAGCAAAGAACATCTACTCGCAGACAACTCACATCCTAGCGCCCTCTCGTCACCCCCAAACTAAATTTAAAACTAAAAACCAATAATCAGTGACTCTTTATCATACTCACATAATTAGTTCCCATGCAACGCCTTTTCAGCACGGTCGCAGCAATAGCGTTCCCTCAGCGCCTCCTCATTTTTTCTCCTACCCTCCTCCTCCACTCTACACTACTCACACAAATTCGTTAAACTATGCTTGCAGCACAGCCCCAATTCTCCCCTTTCGCTTCCATTCCCTTACCTCAGCCCAAACTCCGACTCAACCTATTCCGCTAATTCCTCTCATATAATACCCCTCTCTACCCATTCTTTCCTCTAGCTCCCACTTTCGTTACCATTCCCTACCCTCAACCCAAACTACAACATTACCTATCCCGCCAATCCCTCCCATATATTACCCCCCTCTACCCGTCCTGCCCTCTAGCTCCCACTTTCGCTACCATTCCCTAACCTCAGCCCAAACTCCGACTCAACCTATTCCGCTAATCCCTCCCATATATTACCCCCCTCCATCCATTCTTTCCTCTAGCTCCCACTTTCGGTACCATTCCGTACCCTCAACCCAAACTACAGCATTACCTATCCCGTCAATCCCTCCCATATAACCCCCCTCCACCCGTTCTCCCCTCTAGCTCCCACTTTCGTTACCATTCCCTAACCTCAGCCCAAACTCCAATTTTACATATCCCGCCAATCCCTCCCATATATTAACCCCCTCCATCCGTTCTTTCCTCTAGCTCCCACCTTCGCTACCATTCTTCAGCCTCAGCCCAAACTCCAACTCTACCTATCCCGCTAATCCTTTCCATATATTACCCCCCTCCACCTATTCCTTCCTCTAGCACGGTTCAGCCATCCTCAGCCATGCCTCTCTTCAATCACCGATCTAAATTTATTTCCCTTGGTTCTGTTCTGTCTCCCCTGCTCCAACCCACCCTCAATAACAAAGAACAAAACCGAAAGCATGAATTTACCGAACATACAAACAATGCCACTCGAGAATTAGCGACCAGATTCTCAGATAACGTCAGTATGAGTGTTACTGAAGAACATATTAAAAATCTAAATGAGGGTGGCGTTGCCGTCACAAGAAACAATAAACCGGATGAACGAATGCCAATGCAGGTGACGGAAAACTTGCACCAATTGCCCAGGACCACCAACATCGACACCATTCTCAATGATTTAAGATTAAAAAGACGATTAACACTTGCAGACGGACATTGTATGATTCACGCGGTGAAAGGATCCTTAGTAAAACAAACAGGACTTAACGATAAAAACATCTTAGAGGTGATAAAAATTAAATCAATGGAGGAATCCTTCAATTACATAGAAGATTACAAAACCTTCACTGAGTATAAAAAAAAGATAGTTTTCTCTACGAGATAGAAAAGTGTTTTGAAAACAAAGAGTACAATTCTCAAAAACTCACGCAAAATACGAATCACAATCTTCAATGAGACAAACCCGGACATCGTAACGAAAACTGTAATTAATCCGACTAACCTTAAGAGTGAGGAAGCTGCTCAATACTCAATATTTGTAGTCAAGAAAGAGGACCACTACAGTAATCTTGCACCAACCCACCCTCTGAAGCCACATTTCGAACAACAAAATATTGCAGCGAAGTGAAATAGCACGTGAAAACAAATGTGCAGTGTTCCAATAGGTATTCTCCTTTGCAATACGACAGTGATACATCCATATTCGACGAAGAGATGCCTCTGCAATCATCTATTATAGTGATACCAGCTGTCCTGTTAGTATAAACAAATGACTAGAGGCACAAACTGTTCAAGCTAGGAGCAGCAACTACCCCTCAGCAACCATGTCGGTAAATACCCATCAGAACCTAAATAATATTGTGAATAAACATATAAACGTTGGAAGCTTATGTACAAAAATGGATCACATCAAATAATGTTGAATGTGGGCTCAATTGACATTCTATGTCTGACTGAAACCTGGCTGAAATCTGAAATTAACACTACCTTCATCGAGATTGACAGCTTCAATGTTTATAGAAAAGATAGATAAGGGAAATGAGGTGGAACCGGGATTAATGTGCGAGAAGAATATACCTCTTCTCAAGTAATACTTAACGACAGCAATGAAGTTATGACCTTTGGGTCAACATCCAAGTACGAAAAACAAATCGTTTGTCGTTGGTTCTCTTTACTGACCACCTAAAGCAAGTGTACAATCTTTTCAATGCATCGAAGAACGATTTCGAGAAGCTATCCGCATAGGAAAGACGCTTTACATTTTGTGAGATTTCAATGATGATCAATTGAAATTGAAATCCAAGAATATGAAGCCGATTTTTGACAGACTCGGGCTGCATCAGCTCATAAAAAGTGCAACAAGAATTACTCCCGATTTCCAAACTGAACTGGGTCTGCTCATACAATCTGTTTTCCATTGTTACCACAGACGTAGAGCCCAATTCTTTCTCGGACCACCATGAAATAAACTGCACCATTAACATCAAAAAAGAGACGAAACAAGTATACAAAATAACCTGTCGTACAAGAAGAAATTACACCGCGGATAATTTTAGAGCACAACTAGTGGCAAACGTCGAGATGAAAAAACCGATACATAGCACAAATATCGTCACAGAGTAAGCCTTATTACTCACAGGCTATTTTCTCGCATGTCTGAACGCTGTGGCGCCAACGGAAACTAAAATAACGAAAAGCATGGTGGTTAAATGGATTACAGTAAAAATGCAAAGCGAAATTGCGTTTAAAAAATATCTCAAAAGCAGAGCAAAACGAAGCATCACTTGGTTAGAATTATTTTGAATTAAAAACTGAAGAGTAAAACGCAAAGTCAGGAGGGCAAAAAATAATATTACACCATGAGGAACTAGAACAGTGCAAAAACAATAAAAAAGAATCGTGGAATGTACTGAAAAGAAATGTTCCCTACAAAAAAAAAAGATCACCTCGCCTACTTATCCGAATACTCAAGCAGCTTCACAGAAGTTTAACAACTACTTTGCTGGAGTTGGAAAACAGGTTTTTCAAGAGGTAACCCAGGAAGCTTATCAAAGATTACAGAGCGACGCAACAGATACATGGAGTTCAAAAGCTTTCGATGGAGACACCGACAAAGAAGCAAATGTCAAATGGAAACCAAAGCAAGTATCGCAACACGAAGTAAAACAAGCTGTATTTACCTTGAGAAACATAGATTCTACATGAATAGATGGTTTACTCATACAATATCTGAAAGACAGCCTCATAGTTACCTTGCCTTATATCAGCACAGTTATTAACACCTCCATAGCAAGTGAAACTTTTTCAGAGATCTGGAAGCATGCAATTATAGAAGCAATTCATAAATCTGGGGACAAGAATAAACCATCAAACTTTAGACCAATCAATCTTCTGCTGTCCTATCCAAGATTCTAGAAAAAGTAGTATCTATCCAATTGATTGATAATTTCGAATCAAACAAGCTGTTCAATGACTGCCAGTATGCTTATCGGCGGAAATTGTCAACAGAAGACGCACTGATGAACATCACTGAAGATCTGTACAAAAACTTTGATGAGGGCAGATATCTCTGCTGGTATTGCCAGACTTATCGAAAGCATTCAACAGTGTAAGCCAAACAATTCTTTTTGGCAAGCTCCGCAACATCGGAATAGACCCTACTTGGTTCGAAAGTTAACTGATGAATCGGCAACAATCAAATAAACTCGAAAACGCAATCATATCAAATTCGGCCACAGTTGCCTTTGGAGTCCCTCAAGGTTCGATGCTTGGCCCTTTGTTGTTTCTTGTTTTTGTAAATGACATCGACTTTAAAATACCAAAAAATCGATCGAAAATGGTAATGTACGCCGATGATGTTCAAATATTGCTTCCACGAAAACCGTCAGATCTGAATGCGCTGAAAGACGACGCTGGGACAGCCGTAACTAATCTGAAATCTTGGTATGATAAACATGGGCGCAAGCTCAACTCTGAAAAAACGAAATGCATCTTTTTCGGCTCGAACTCTTAAAAAAGCAGTTTCAATGAGTTCCTCTATCAGGATGGGCGAATCTGACATTCCTGTTGGAGATAAAGTTATAAGTCTTGGAGTATGGTTTGATCCCAATCTTTCCTTCGAACACCACGTAACTACTCTGTGTTCCAAGTTGAATGGAACACTTTTGTTCCTAAGCTCCGCAAAAAAAGAATTGGATTTCAAATCAAGATTACTGATTGTTCACGCTTTAGTATTTTCTCACAATAACTACTGTCTTTCAATTTGGGGGAAATGCACCAAAACTCAAAGAGAGAAAGTGCAACGTTGTATAAACTTTGCGGCTAGAATAACATGCGATGGTAACTACAGAAAACGAGACCACGTAAGTCCTCTCCTCGAAA
This sequence comes from Gammarus roeselii, assembly GCA_016164225.1. Lineage (NCBI taxonomy): Eukaryota > Metazoa > Arthropoda > Malacostraca > Amphipoda > Gammaridae > Gammarus > Gammarus roeselii. Next base: position 3,932 of record SDVV010005607.1, on the reverse strand, counting down.
AATTACAGTGGCTCAATATCGACAACAAACTGGCACTCTATGAGTCGATCAGAATTCATAAAGATCTTCTAGAAAAACATTCACCCGGCAGCCAAAGGCACATATATTCTCGAGGTGAAAGGAACAATAAATTCACAAGAAATAATTATACTCTGCACGTTGAACACAGGAAAACGGAAACTGCCTGTCGAGCTTTTTCGATCACTGGATCACAATCCTGGAACAACCTCCCAACAAGCCTCAAGAATCTTGAATCCAACTCGTCCTTCAAGAATAGGCTGCATGAACATCTATTGACCGATCAATTCAAAACCGTAACTTTGCCCACAAACACAAGCTAAACGCATAATACCAGTCCGAAACCACCACCACCATAAATCTCAACAATGAGACATCTAATCGTTTTAACTCGGACGATACATATGTTTTCTGTGTTGCTACCGATCACAATTGTCTTTGCCAATTACCACAAGTGTTAACTAGCGTTTCGTTTATTTTTTATGTTTTAAATGTTCCATTCGTTTTAGTATAATTAAAATACGAAGTCAGTCGTTTCGAGGAATGCTAGGCAGCTTCCAACTTTGACAAAGGTTAACTCGATTTTAATATAATTCATTGAAATATTTCTAACAATTACCGTACCATTTTTGATGATACAATCATTGCCTTATAAGCTAATATTTTGCTTTGTCTTCCGTAACAGAAGTATATTCTTCCGACTTGTGTACTCCAGCATTGTATTATTTTGATTGTCACTCATTTAATAATTTCATAGCGGTCTTGAAGTGTGTATATTTTATATTCAGTTGTTTGGTATATATTTCACGTAAAACTTTTTTTTATAACTTATGTTGCCTATACCCCTTCATTATTAATACAATGGTTTAGACTCATCGTTAAAATATGTTAGCGCTTTTCGATTTCCCAACCCTATATTGTATTCATATTTTCTGTATAATTCATGTCGTTCATCCACATCTTTGTCATCATACAATAATGTAGACTACTCATTGCAATATGTTGGCACATTTTGATGCCCCAACCCCATGATCTCGGGACTCTAACCACCTGCATGCGTGATTTCCCACCCCAAGTATTTGTTAATTTCCACACCTATGTATTTTGTTATTTATCCACCCCAAATATTTCTTATTTTTCAACCCCGCGTGTCACTGGTTTTCCCAACGCTATGTGTAGTCGGAATTATTTTGTCAAAATAGACATTTTTTATGCGTGCAACAGATGGTACTATTGTGAATAATATTTCGCTTCATCTAATGCGAACCGGCGGCCCCTAGAAATGAGCTGCACGAATTCAAATTGAACTCTCGTTTTCGTTAATTCAAGAAGCGTAGTTGATAATGAAGTTTCATGTCTTATGTTTAAGAACTTATTTATTTCCTAAAAAATGAAAACCCATTGCCAGACGATAGAAATAAACGATCTATTAATAAAAAAATAGCCTTTTAGATTCAAGGATGTTGACTATTGCAGCCTCTTTTCCATTCAACATTTCTGAACTAGAATGACTGATCGAATGTAACTACACAAACATCTGATGAAGAATATCACCGGCGTAATCAGAGCCTCGCTGGTGGGCGTGCTGGTTGCAATGGCGCCTTTCTATTTCTTCATTTTTCAAAATGATTGAGTTGTATCGCAAGTATGGCGTCTCCTTGACATCTTCTGAACAGCATTAGAAACAATTAATTAATTATGTTTTGACTAATTTTGGGGCCTCAATGAAACTTACTTTACTGGCGCCCAACAGCTGGACAGGCAATGACGCCATTCTGCGGTTGGTTGTGCAGAAGCTCTATGCAGGGCTAGTTTTCATCCGAATTATCTATATCTAACGGAATTTTTTCTCCAAACCATACACGTGTGCCGTACTGTATCACAAAAAATGGATGCTTATTCAGTTCAAGCAAATATGAACGTGTGTCGATTTGGGGTAAGTTGTGCAACACGAGCTGACTCGAATGCCGCGTCCATTGCTCCACAAGATTGATGAGTGGCCTGCCGTAATGATCCTCGCACGATACCGCAGAGACCATCAATGGCGTGATGCTAATTCCCATACGTCAGCCCTCTTCTGTCACTCAATTACATCCATTAGTTTGGCTAGCCAACGGTCGACTCCACTTAGCCTAATGAGTCAAAGCCCCGACCCAGCTAGGTGACGTCACACGTAACGCCTATAACGAGCTTCCCAAATTAGGGTTGTCACTTTTAATGAACTGTTTTTATTAGCAGTGGAGTTAGAGAGTTCATCTACACAGGCTATTTGTATTTATTGACAGTATTTAAGAGCATTAGTTGATATAAGTGTATTTAAGCCTATGCGTATGATGTTGCCTGCATTGAACCTCGGAAAAATGATAGTATATCTAAAATATTACAGGAAAGAGTCAATTGTTATTAATAACTCACAAACTTTCTAAGTGTCTAAATCAAGTTCATTGGAGAGAATATACCAACAATAACATTAGGAGAAATGTATGTGGACAGTGAAATCATCATTGGAAAAACTTCAGTCCTCGCCAAGATTCGATGCAGGATCGAATCTTGGCGAGGACTGAAGTTTTTCCAATGATGATTTCACTGTCCACACACAATCAAGTTCATGTTTATTAATGTTAAAAGGCTTGCATGCATTAGTGCCAGTGGCTATTTGATTTGTTATGTGGCAATATATGTAAATTACCGTTTGTGTATTATAACCGCTCACCCATTATTCCCAATATCAATGTCACGAGGAGTTCAAAATATTTGGTAAATCAATGTCATAAAGGCTTGTTTCTCCGTCTGTCCGTCGTCGCGCTGTCAGTAATTAGGTAGGGAACGATGGGGATGGCCTATTTAGAATAAGAGAAATATTCGAGTCCGCCACAATGTTTGTTCAATCACGAACACGTAGCAATAGGCAACAGGGGCTTAAGGCCGATAAAAATTAGTTTCTCCATTCGTCCAACAGTCATGCTCTATCAGTATTAGATGAGCAAAATTTGTGATGTTGATCGCGAATGCAATTTTTTTGGGTCCATCACATTTGTTGTTGTTGTTGCTTATCGTCAGCTGCTAAAGGGGTGAAGGAGCCATGATCGGTACACAGACCGAACGCCAGGATACCCGTTGAAATGTCCATGTTGGTAGTCTCAGAGGAATGTGCAGGCCCAATTGTTAGACCCAGAACACTTAGAAAATTAATGCTATCTCTCGCGCGCTCCCAAAATCACGCACGGACGTAGCATCATGATTGAGCCAGCCGGGTGCGCTGTCACGACGCGCTCGACCGTATCGGGTGCGTCCCGTCCCCACAGGCACAGATCAGAAGGGGTGTTCTCTCGTCTATGTTGGTATGACTGGAGGGCTGTGGGATGCCTGCACCTTAGCCTAGACCGGCGAACCCTGATACTCCTGGGCATCTTCAACTGCTCCAGGTCCACCTTCTGGACAGCGTTGGATATATGATAAGATAGATCAAGATCTGTGAAGTGTGTGCATGTTTATGCACAGATATGTTGTCTGCAGGTTGGAAAATGGTGATGTAGATGGAGCCGAAGAGTGCTACCGGTGAGTTATAAATATTTTGTGGGCATGACGTGGGTTCTATAGGTGGTGGCAGGGATGAGTCGGCTCCACAAATTTGTTAAAGAGTTGTTTCCCCTTGTATCAAAATGATGTTTGAGATGAAGGATCTTGCTCTCTTAATGCAGATAGGGAATAAGTGCGGTCTGGGTGGAGCCTCTTCCTATGCTTTTTACCTTATTTCACAATCATTTCTAGGAAGTTTATGTATGTGGGTCAGATGAATAGCTTAAATAGTGTTTTAATTGATTTATTGGAGTGCCCCTAGGTGGTTTGGGAAGTATTTGGAGTACGTTCAGTTTGAATTTGTCTCTAAAGCTGATGTTAGATTTGTTTATTTG
>SDVV010005606.1:0-19082 GCA_016164225.1 Gammarus roeselii | reverse complement strand
CGTGCAACCTACAAAGCCTACTCACGGACCCAACCTACCGTAAAAAGCTTATCGTTTTCGGAAAACACACCGGACTATACGAAGCTGTCTAAACCTCTGACACCTGTGCAAATGAGGTGGTCCCTCCACCTCACTACGCACAGAAACAACTACTCATTTTACGAAGATACGCATTAACTCTATACTCTCTCTTACGCGCTAATACGCGAATATGCCACAATTAAAATATGTACTGACTTAATCTTGACAAAGCTAATATTTTCGCACGCGAGGTTGTGCGGACTTACCTAAACCAACGACGGTCGCGCCCTACGGGGGAGCCTATTATGACTCACGTTGAGGCTCTGGTGGAAATGAGGCCCAAATCAATCAATTAATCAAGTGGGAGCAGCGTAGAAAATCGTGTGGAAAGCCACACACATGCGGCGACTCAACGAGTTTTTTTTACCCCCTTTGCAATCTACTAAGCCTTCTCACTGACCACACCTACCAGGGAAAGATGATCGCTTTTTGGTAAATATACCGGCCTATAAAAGCATTATAAAAATGGTAGGGTAACTCTTCCACCCCATATTGTACTTTGGCCTATTGATAAAGAAAATAACAGAAGCAATGATGTGTTTGTATAGCTACGTTTAAACTCTTCACTTTCGTTCAAGGATTTTTCCTGCAGGCACCCGCTTGAATACGTGCTACAATGAAACTTCGAAATAATTTTAATTTAGTTACTGTTTCCGCACACACCGGTGTTCAAATCTATGGGAATCTATAATTTTCTCATCTTACGAGGGAGCTCGCAACGCCTAACGTCGGAGTTCCAGCGGAGATGAACCCCTTGATTTTATCTAATCTAATAATCATCTGCATGTGCACAGACCACTCATGGATAACTTATAACCATCTAATGGACATGGCACTGTTTGTGCCCCCATGTCCATTGTGCCATCATGTGGCAATCGGCATGATGCACTTGCTGCTGCCATGGAATGCTCCTGCGGCAGCTTGACGAGTTTTCTTGGATCCCTTTTCACGCTTCTAAGTACTTACTGACTCCACTAAAAGCTGTATGTTAACAGTTTTCGTTAAATATTGTGACCTATACACAGCATAGTAAATATTGATCGACAGTAAAAACAATAAGATTCTTCCACCCAATGTATACTTACTGGGAGATTTCTCGATGTCATAACGGGTCACAGCGTAGCTGCCACTTGACCCACAGAAGTGGGGACACTCTCCACCCGTGCTGTAGAGTGAATGTTGCTGTTATGCGCCAGTCTGATCCACATCTCGACGTCGCGTTCGAGTATGGAGTTGCGTATGTGGCAACACATTGGTATATTAATTGAAGAGCACAGATTATGAGTATCTACTCAGAGTTAGGTGTATATTTCCGTTTTCGTTTTGGTTGAAAATCACTCGTGTATTATTCTTGTAGCTATGTATTGGCGTGCCTACATAGCACTTCAAAAAATTCTGGATAATTTAGTTCTGATAAAGTTAGCATTTTTGCACATGTCTACTAGAGTGTTGCCTATCTGACTTCATTGATTTTGCTCCCTCCGGAGGAGCTCACTAAGGCCCACATCAGAGCCCCTTAATCTAATTCAGTCTCTCCTACCCCTATGCAGAGGGAGACCTGAAGCTAGGCTATCCCAGCAAAAAACAGTCTGAGAGGCACGTGTTTCTCTTCGACGGGCTAATCATCCTGTGCAAACAAAAGGTGAGCTTTGTTCAGAGTGTATGTTAATGTAAAAATTTACGTTAATGAAATACTCTGTTGAGAAATAAGAATTCTGGTTCAATATCCCAAGTTTCCACTTTTGCTATGACGCATGTTGTCCTTTTCTTTGCAGCTTGGAGGGTACAGGTTTAAAGAGAAGTACCTGATGAAAAATGTGGACATCACGGACAAGGAAGATTTTGAAGGTATGAGTCAATCTACAGGTTCGTGATTTTTTTGTGACCAGCGATAATTTTTTTTGTTACAGTAGTAGAAATACATTTAATTCTGTGAATAAACAAGTTGCATGTAGTTTTTTTACTCTCTCAATTCCCCCAGGGGATCAGAACAACCAGCACCTCTGAGCCTCCTGAGCAAAGTTCATAGGAATCACCTTCATGACCAAAGTTATTCCACGATTGTCTTACAGCAAAGGAATTCCATGATTGCCGTACAGCTGAGGTTTTTGTATGTAAAGACTAAGTTTTTTAATGTTAGGCACCTTATGAGTTCCTGTATCTCTTGAGACACCTGTGCATACCACTGACGTTCGCCGCCTTAAGGATATTGACTTTACACATTAGTAAGCCTAACTCAACCTTCGAAGAAAAAAATGACATAACTTGATGCAGCACTTTAACTGAGACCAGAGCTACCAAACCTATTTGACCTCTATAAAAAACGCAACACAGCACTTGTCTGGATTCAAAGCATTGCAAGATTCCAGGACCTTGCAACAATCAAATGTACCCACTTTGGAGTGACAGGAAACACCGAATGGCAGGCTCAGGTTATTTATGTGAAAATCATGAGTACAGCTTGTAGTTGTCTGCAAATTACAGATACAGATACTAGGCCGCATCCCCCAGAAAGGGGGATGGCCGACGGCAAGGCGCACCTCACATCCTCATACGTTCACACTCACACAACTTAGCCCTTTTGTGCTTAAGGGTCCGGCCGGTACCCCCTCAACATATACTCTGGGTCACGAGTGCAGTACGAGGATCCGTCGTCAGCAGCAGGGCCCGACAGTTTTCACTGGTTTACCCCCGTCGCGTCATAATGGCCGGGCCCCCCACCCACGACCATCCCGAAAGCGGGATGCCAAGGGCGGGAAAGCACATCAGAGCAGCGTCAAAATCAACCTTTCTCCATTCACGCCTGTTCATTGCACGCTCTCTCGCCACCTCCACATTCATGTCTCTCCTTCCCAACGCCTGCTTAACACCATCCATCCACCCAAACTTTGGTCTACCTCTAGGCCTGCGACCACTCGCTTCCGCATTCATCACCCTTTCCACCAATTTCCTTTCATCCATCCTCTTCATGTGCCCGAACCATCTCAGAACACGCTAATCCACTCTGTCCTCCAACTCCTTCACCATCCCTGTTCAGATTCGAACTACGTCGTTGGTGATCCGGTCTCTCTGCGTTACTCCAGTCGTGCTCCTCAAACATTTCATCTCGAAAACATTCAACATTCTTCTCTCCTCTGCTCTCACCCCCAAGCCTCAGCTCCGTAGAGCACAGTTGGAACAACAACACCCCCATACAGCCCTCTCTTTGCTCCCATCCCCAACGTCCTACAGCTCATTACACTCTTTAGTGCACCAAACACTTTACATCCCTCCTTCACTCGCGCCTTCACTTCAGTTTCCACTAGTTCAGTTATCTCCATATGGAAGCCCAGGTACCTAAAACACTGAACTTCCTCCATGAGCTCTCCATTTAGGGTGACACTAATTTTGCTCGCATCGACAGTCCTCGAGCATCTCATTACTTTACTCATACCGACGTTCACTCGAAGCTTCCTCCTCTTACACACTCAACCAAACTCAGACACTAGCCTACATAGCTTCTCCCCTCCGAATCCGCAACCAGGGCCGTATCATCAGCAAATAGCAACTGGCTCAACTGCCAACTTTGCCCATTCGCTTCCAACAGTTCCAAGCCACGACCCAGCACACGCGTTCACTCCCCTGACCACTCCATCCATATAGAGGTTGAACAGCCCGGGAGACATCACGCAGCCTTGTCTCAGTCCCACTTTCACTGTGAACCAATCACTCACCTCGCTCCCCACTCTGACACATGCTCGGCTGTCAGCATAGAAACTCTACCGCTTTCAACAGATGTCCGCCCACTCCATACAAACGCAACACCCTTCACAGCGCTTCCCTGTCAATTCTGTCGTTTGCCTCCTCCAGATCCATGAAGGCCTAGAACACATCCTTTCCTTTGGCAAGGTACTTCTCACAGACCTGTCTCACTGCAAAAATTCTGATCGGTACACCCTCTACCACTCCTAAAGCCACACTGTTCCTCTCCAATCGCGCAGTCCGTGCAGTCTCTAAATCTTTTGATCAGCACTCTTCCGTACAACTTACCAGCCTCTCGAGTTGCAGCATTCATTTTTGTCTCCTTTGCCCTTATATAGCGGAACAATGCAGGCACTTCGCCACTCACTCGGTACCACGCCTGCCACAAAACACAAGTTCAGTAACCTCTCCAACAATTCGACAATAGTTACGTCACTCTTCTTCAGGCACTCGGTCGCAACGCCATCCAAACCAGGGGCTTTCCCTGCTTTAATCACGTCCACCGCCTCGTGCACCTCCGCCTTGGCAATGTCCGCAACAAGTCCTTCTCCCAAAACTGCCATCCGAGCACCACCACCCAAAACAACAATGTCATCCTCGACATTCAACAACTCATCAAAATACTCGGCCCACCACTTCCGTACATCAACACTTTCCAACAACAACTGGCCGTTTTCATCTTTCACCACTTCCTCCTTTCCGGTCTCTACCTTTCTCACCCTCTTTACCTCTTTCCAGAACATCTTTTTGTTCTCAAAATTCTGGCACAACCGTCTGCCCCACCTGGCATCAGCGTCCCTTTTGGCTCTCCTCACCACCCGCTTCACCTCGTTTCTCTTCTCTTTGTAGCTTTCATAAGCCACCTCCGACTTCACCTGCAACCACTCCTCAAACGCTCTTTTTTTCTGTGTCACCGCCAGTTTGACCTCCTCGTTTCACCACTCGCAGCCTTTCCTCCTGCACCCGCCCACACGGCGCGCACCACACCCCTACTTCGCACATATCAGCAACGCATCCCTTAACGTCTCCCATTCTTCCTCCTCATCTCTCAGGTCCTGTCCTCTCACGTTGTCATATTCTTCCTTCAACGCCTTGATATTATATGAAAGACCACTAACGATGGGTTTAATATAGATGAAGAACATGGAGTGGGCGGAAAATTGTTGAGAGAGATCCAGAGTTTTTATGTTGGCAGCAGAACATGTCAGTGTGGGGAGCGAGGTAAGTGATTGGTTCACCGTGGAATTGGGTCTGGGACAAGGCTGCGTTGTCTTCCTGGTTGTTTAATCTCTACTTTGATGGAGTGGTCAGAGAGGTGAACGTGAGAGTATTTGTCGAGGCTTCGAGTTGTTAGGATCAGATGAGCTGAGTTGGTAGTTGAGCAGTTACTGTTTGCGGATGATACGGCTCTGGTGACAGATTCAGATGCGAAGCTGTGTTTGTTAATAACGGAGTTTGGTAGTGTGTGTGAGAGGAGGAAACTTGGAGTGAACGTGTGTAAAATTAAAGTGGTGAGATGCTCGAAGAATGTCGATGGAAGCAGAATTAGTGTCCTCCTAATTGGAGAGTTATTGGAGAAAGTTCTGTGTTTCAACTTCCTGGGCTTTCATGTGAAGAATACCGAACTAGTAGAAACTGATCTGATATCTAGAGTTAAGGAAAGGCGTAACGTGTTGAGTGCAATGAAGAGTGTAATGAACCGTAGGACATGGGGTATGGAAGCAAATAGGTGTTTGTACGAGAGGGCAGTTGTCCCGGCAACTCTACGGAGCTAAGGGGTTGGGGGGGGGGCGAAAGGGAGAAGGTTGAAGGTCTTCAAGATAGAGGGTTTGAATATCGTGAAATAAGTAACCGTGAGGTACAGGATGAAAAATGACGTTTTTCAAATGAGAACAGAGATGGTGAGGAAGTTTGAGGCCTGAATGGATTAACGTGATCTGCGGCGGTTTGGGCACATGGTGAGGATGGATGTTGGGAGACTGGTGAAATATGTGATGAATGCTGAGGTGAGTGGACGTAAGACTAGTTGTAGACCGAAGGTTGGGTGGATGGTTGATGTGAAATAAGCTTTGGAGAAGAGTGACATCAGTATGGAGGAAGCAAGAGAGTGTGCAAAGGATAGACATGAATGGAGAAAGGTTGTGAATGGATGAATTCTGACGTGGCCCTAATTCGCTTCTCGCCCATGGCCCGAACGCTATGGATGCGGGTGGGCGAAGGCCCCGCAATTATGACGCAGCAGGGGCGAAACTGCGGAAGCTGTTGTGCCCTGCAGTTGACACTGATCTTTGATCTCACTCCTGACCCGTAGTGTGTGTTGTGGCGTCCTGGCTTGACCCTTTAATACTACAGGGTCGAGTTTTGGTATGTGTGACCTTGCATGAGAGTGTGAGGTGACTCTGCCGTCGACGATCCTCGTACTGGATGAGTTGGCCTTGCGTCACTATTTGTAAGAGCAGCTGTAGTCCAAAGACCCTGCCTTGAGGAACGCCACTAGTCAATCAACTGGGCTGCAATCATTTTGATGTGAGTGGGACCCGATTCTTTAACAAAATTGTTCTCGCTGAACCAACTTCAAACCATCCCTGCCACCACCCGCTGAATAGCTAGTCACATATGGATACCTAATCATAGCTAATAACATTTGGATACATAATCATAGCTACATTTGGATACCTAATCATAGCTAATCGCATTTGGATACCTAATCATAGCTGATCACATTTCCGCGCGCCAAATTTATCTGCTTTGTACTATTTGGCGTTTGATTTTTTAACTGTTGCCTTTCATCTTGTGCAGCTACACGAAACATTGTATGCCTGAACACCTACTCATATTTTATAAATAATTTTCTCTCCCGATGGTGCCTTAACATGATGAATTGTAGTGAAGTTATCATAAACTGTCAGTAGCCAAACATTATTCCATTATTTCATTCTCCCCTCTCATTACTCCAGACACCCACCACGCGTTCGAGATCACGTGCTACGGTCAGCAGGCGAGTGCGCTGCTGCTGGCCAAGAGTGCGCAGGACAAGCACAACTGGATGGCTGCGCTCGTCACCATCAGCACCCGCAGGTTCGGACGCACTGCCTGCTTATGTGGTGCCATAGATGGTAAACGCTGCAACAGCCATAGCTTTCGATGGAGGTACGTGTTTAATCCGGCCTCGGAGAATAGTAATGAAATGTTTCATGCATTTCGCATTCCTTGAGGATTGAATTGAACAGTAATCTGAAAGTTCTGATGTAGCTTGGTAGCCTTGAAAACTTGATTAGGCTATACGTGGGGTGGGGAAAGTTTTTTTGTTTTTGATACTGCTAAAATGGCATGAGTGCTTTACATTCAGTCATAGCGTGAGCACGCTTTGATTGACCAGTGTTAAACGGTCAGCGCGCCAATGACAGTCACTGTTGATTTGGTACCATAAGAAGAATTTGGTAAAGTATACCATTTTATACTGATAGTCAAGGATGTGTTTGTAGCCAGTGACCTTTTTTTTGTCCCACGGCTTTTGTGGGCTGGTCCCGGCACCGCAAGCAGAGATCGGAAGGGACATTTCCCAGTCTATGCTGGTATGACTGTAGGGCCGTGTGGTGCCCGCACCGCAGCCTTGACAGGTTGATCCTGTCACCCCTGGGCACCCTCAACTCCTCCACGTCCACCCCTGGCGGGTGGCTCTGCAAGATCATGTTGACTCTGTGTTCATTTAATGCAAGAGCTGTGAATTGTGTGTATCTGTTGTGTGGTCTGTGTACAGCCCGTTTCGATGCGCAAGGCCGTGTTCTGTATCCTCTGCAGGCAGTTAATGTGTGTGGGTGCAAGGTCCGAAGACCAATCAGTGTTTGCGTTGGAGATTACGGGCCTGATGGATTGTTTGATAGTGTTGTAATTGATTCCTTGGAGTGACCGTAAGAGGTTGCAATGACTACCCTAGACACGTTCAGTCTGGGTTTGGTGCCGATGTGGATTGTGTGAGGCTTGAATGTCATCCCCATATCATAAGTTACTCCGAGGATAGTTGTAGTGGGGCTGTGGGGTATGGGGGTGTTGTTGATCGTGACATGGGGGTGGATGCGGTGCTCATTGTTATCCGGACTCAACAGTGTGAGGGACGACTTGCTTGCGGACACTTTCATTCTGATGTCCAGCAATCAGACTTCAAGGGAGTTTAGGTTCTGTTGGAGGTGTACAGCTGCGGTCTCGTGTTTTTTATGTTGTGTGATCATTGTGAAATCGTTCGTTTATGAACTGATGTGAGTGTTGGGTTCCGTTGGAATGGGCAGGCCTTGCATAAAGGCATTGATAAGGGAGAGGGGAAGCACAGATCCTTGTGGCACACCATTATGGAAGTGGCGGATTCGAGAAGGCTCATTGTTGTAGACAGTGTGTGCATGTCTACCGGAGAGGAAATTAACAAGCCACTTCTTATAATTTGGATGGATGTGGGTGTCGAGTATTTTGTCCGAGGACGTGTCTTGGAGCTCTGTCAAAGCCTTACTAAAATCGATAGCGCACACCAGGGTTCGTTTAGCGGGCTTCTTTTCGTTCAGGCCTTCATGGATGGTCTGGGTGAGGTTGGTGAGGAGTGAGTTTGTTGAGTGTTGGGCCTTGAAACCGTGTTGCGTAGGGGAGAGTGGGATATGTGTGCATAACTTTGGTTTAGAACCAATCTCTCCAAGGAGGGAAATGGGTCTTTATGAGGCTGGATATGTATGGACTTTGTTTAGTTTCAGGATGGGTATGATTGTAGCTTGTTTCCAGACGTTGGGTATTGTATTGTTTAATACGGAAAAGTTAGAAATGTCTGTGAGTGCCGCGATGGCGTATTACCCTAGATGTTTTAGATGACGCGGCGGGGGTAAACCAGTGAAAACTGTGGGCCCTGCTGCTGACGACGGTTCCTCGGTACATTCGGGACCCAGAGTGTAAGTTGAGGGGCTACCGGCCGGACCCTTTAGCACAAAAGGGCTAAGTTGTGTGAATGTGAGCGTGTGAGGGTGTGAGGTGCGCCTTGCCGTCGGCCACCCCCCTTTCTGGGGGATGCGGCCTAGTGTCTGTATCTGTATCTGTTTTAGATGAATGTATGATATGCCGTCTAAGCCCGTTGCTGAGGAATTTTTAGTCTGGCTTATGGCGGCTATTGTCTTGGCTGGTGTGAAGGGGGTATCTGTGTTTGGATCGGTCTGCTATCTGTGTAACTGTTTGAGTATCCTCCTGTTGTCTGGATGGTGTGGTAGGGGGCAAGTGTTTGTTGAGTATGTTCGCTTGTTGTTTGTCTGATGGTATGGTATGCACAGAGAGAAAATGTCTTGTAAAATGTACAATATTTGTCATGTTGGCCTGTTCATAGCCATATACATGTAAATGTAAGTTGATTTCTGCAAATAGTCTGTTTGAATCAACAATTATTTTCATATTGATTTTAGATCTAGTTGAACTTACATGTATCCGATAAATTATGCCAGTGTTTCACTTCTTTAGGCCATGTTCCCGGATGTCTTGTTGACACTACATGAATCTGTTGACTATTACATGATACTTTATGGGGCGTCAATTTGCATAAATTCGCGTCGCAACAAGTCTTCATAAATTCTCTTCATCGAAATTACACCTTTTTCCTTGCTAAAATCAAATCAAATATCATAATGAAAATAATTAATAGAACACTATATACTTTATCGATCCAAATGTTTTCAAGATTCTCATGGCTTAGTGGTATCAGTCTCAGACTCTGGGCTTCAGTGTCACGGGTTCGAACCCCACTCGTCTCGGATCTTTTACCTCATTCGATATCATTAAGAAACTCAAGCTTGTGTACAGCTTTCGACCAAGCAATCATTATTTATTGAAAAGTATAGTTTATGGACACTATATAAGGAAAAGCTAAATTTTGTTTCTAGCCATCATGTAATAGTTACATGACGAAATCATTTAAATTCAACAGTACAAAATATGTAAATTCAAAAGGAAAATCTTATTGGAGGAAATTCAATAAGTCACGTCAAGTTGAATTTACGATAAACATGTATCTATTACCATACATTTCTCTCTGTGTGGTGTGGGTGTTGGGTGGAAGGATTGCCTCATGTGTGTCTATGTGGTTCGTGTTGTGTTGTTGAGGCTCCTAATGAGTTTCCATAATTTTGATGGTGAGGTTCGGGAGTTAGTGTTTGCCAGCACGTCCCGCCATAGGTTCGTCTATTGTTCCCGGATATCTGCATCTATTTCTGCGTTAAGGATTTGAATCTAGGTGATTCGGTCGTTAGTGGAGGGTGAGTTACGAAGGTGGTTTTGCTGCTGAATTTTTCGCATATTGTTGGTCGAGATGGCTGGATTGAAGGCGCGGACGAACCCGTCGGTTATGTATTGTCTGTCTGCGTGGTTGAGTACTGTGTTGAAGTGTTCCGTGGCTGTGTCAATGGATGCGTATTGGGTGATGTCAGTCTTGTAGGGTGATTTCAATTGATGTTCATTCGTCCCAGTCGGCTCTCTTGTAGTTACGAAAACTGTGAGAGTGGCTTGTTGTAAATTGGGGATCGAAGTTGGAAGTTAATGACTATTGGGAGGTGGTCATATGACATGTCTTGGTGGACCACCCATTGACAACTTAGCGCAAGATTGGGGGAGCAGAATGAGGCGTCTGGAGAAGTCTTGTGTTGGGATTGATGTGCGTTGTTAAGTGTGATAAGTGTTGAGTGTGATAAGTGTATTGTCAAAAAAGACATTTTCTGTATGTGCACAGATGATACTATTGTAAATAATATTTTGCTCCATGTAATCCGAACCGGTGGCCCCCTAACGAGCTGGGACGAATTCAAATTGAAGTCTCGTTTTCGTTTATTCAAGTAGCGTATTTGATAACGAAGTTTCATGTCATATGTTTAAGAATTTATTTATGTCCTAGAAATTAAAAACCTACTGCCAGACGATGGAAATTACCGATTTTCAATAATAATAAAAAATAATGATATCTAGTTGTTCAACGAGAACATCGCCTCTCCTGTCACCTCTTTGCGAGGCGAGCCAGGCGAGGTCGTGCGCGTTGAAATCACCTAGGGCGAAGGTGTTGGTGGTTGCGTTAAGGTGGTCCAGGTGGGGCGTATAGCGAGGTGGACATGAACTGGATGGAGGGATGTAAATGTTAATGAATTGTTTTTTGTGAATCTGTAAGTGGGTCTGAGACAAGGCTGCGCGATGTCTCTTCGGCTGTTCAATCTCTATATGGATGGAGTGGTCAGGGAGGTGAACGCGAGTGTGCTGGTTCGTGGCTTGGAGCTGTTGGAAGCGAATGGGCGGAGTCGGCAGTTGAGCCAGTTGCTGTTTGTGGATAATACGTCTCTGGTGGCGGATTCAGAGGAGAAGCTATGTAGGCTGGTTTCTGAGTTTGGTAGAGTGTGTGAGAGGAGGAAGCCTCGAGTAAACGTGGGTAAGAAGAGTAAAGTAATGAGATGCGAGCAGTATTAGTGTCCTACTAAATGGGGAGTTGCTGGAAGAAGTTCAGTGTTTTATGTTTCTGGGCTCCTATGTGGAGAAGACTGAGCTAGTGGAAACTGAGGTGGAGTCGCGAATGAAGGAGGGGTGTAAAGTGTTGGGCGTACTCATGACCCGGAGGGTGTGTTGCGGGGTTCCCGGCCGGACCCTTTTGCGCAAAAGGGCTAAGGTGTGCGAGTTTGAGTGAATGAGAGTGTGAGGTGCGTCTTGCCGTCGGCCACCTCCTTGCTGGGGGATTTCGGCCTGGTGTCTGTAGCTGTAGTATGTGAAGTGATTGTAGTTCCTGAGTGCGGTCAGGGGAGAGTTGTGCGATGGTAAAAGCGGTCGTATTGGTGAAGTGAAGATTTTTATGTACTCGTGTAATGAGTCCACCACCACCACCACCACCACCACCACCACCACCACCACCACCACCACCACCACCGTCGTTGTTGGGACGGTCATGGCGGAGTGTTGTGTATCCAGAAAACTTTGGTGTTTTGGAATGTTTAAGTTTTGTTTCTGGTAGTACGGCGATGTGGATGTTGTGTCTGTGTACGAAATGTTTCAGTTCGACTTCTTTCCCAATAATGCCGTTTGTGTTCATTTGTAATATATTCAGGTGTTAGGCATTGAGTTGGTGTGGTGATACCGGGGGTTGGAGTGAGGCCACGGGGTGGGTGTGGAACGTGGAGCCTGGGGCAGGATAGGTGGTGCCCCGGGTAGAGAAGCCGCCGCCAGTGAGGTTGCCGGCCGCACAGGAGAGGGGCCCCCCAGAAATGGAAGGGCGTCAAATTTTGGTGCGGGGAGAACGCTATTATTGTTGATATCTGTGTAGATGATATGGGTTGGGTGGCAGTTAATGCATTGCCACCCGTGTGGTATGTTTCTATTGGTGTGGATACCAGAGCATTGTTTTGTGTTGTGTGTCCATGTCCCCCATTTGCACCGGATCGCGCCAGTGCGACGTTTGTAAGGACGCCCGCAGGTGAGACATGGGTATGCGTTGGGACCGAGGTTGGGTTCAATGTCACCGGCTTGGAAAAGGAGGAGGGTAAGCAACGCCGGCAGTTGTTCACTTACCCCTAGGGAAAAAAACGTGAATTGTTGTGGCTCTGGTGGCTGGTGTTTTGTCGATGGGCCAAGTGCCTCGGCAGCACACAGGCCGCGTCCACGCCCACGCCCACGCTATCGACGGTGACGTGAACCGGAGGAGTTGAGAATCTTTCGCAAAGCGCCGTCCAGACCGGTGGATGCTGACTCAGGCCAGGGCGTCCGACGCTCTGACACCGCCACTGCGTGCAGGCCATCTCACGACGGCCGGCCCGACGCTCGTAGGCACCCTCTTGGACGGCCATTTTGGTGACCGACTAAACGTTTCACACCAGATCAGGTAACCTCGAACCTGCATTCTTTAGCTTTCCAGGAAAATTTTACGTGAGGAGAGGCCGACCTGCTACCCACTCGGCCACCAAGCTGTCTCTCTACCCTGATCAATGAAATCTAAGGTGGTCCCTTGTGTCCCCGCAGCACCCTAGAGCGCGCGCTGGACGGTATCCTGCAGGACGAGGAGCGGCAACACCCGCTGCAGCTGCCCGACCCCGCCGTGTATCCATTCAGTGTCGCCGACTCGGAGGAGAACATCATCATAGAGGAGCGGGAGGGCAGTGCTACGCCTCTCATTAAGGTAAGGGCAGCGTTCCACACCTTATCAAGGTGGTGGCAGCAGCGCCACGTATCTCATCAAGCGATAGAGAACAGACGACCGTGCTTCCACTAGACAAGCTTCACTTGATACATCCGACTGTTTATCAGCTGGGAAAATTCTTAGAACAAACTATGCCTCGCGCCTTGTAGCCAGCTGTTTAAAGTATGTTCCGTAACGTAGTTTGCGATTCCTACTGGTACGTAAATTTAATATTTTTTTGTCGTGTGTCCCAAGGGCGCCACCTTAACCAAGCTGATCGAGCGACTCACCTACCACATGTATGCCGACCCTATGTTCGTGCGTACCTTCCTCACCACCTACCGCAGCTTTTGCACGCCTATGGTGAGTAAGACAACTATCTAATCCAGCATGATAGCGTGAAAAATAGGAATGTATATTATAATTGATTTAGCGTCGGCCGACCTCCAGCCTGGGTAAGGCGGCCGTAAATGAATGATAGATTACATGAACCGCAGATGTATGCTGTTACAAGTATACGTTGGCTCTCTTGAATTAACTGATTATCATATAAACTTTTGTCAATAAAACAATACAGCAGATGGTGTGTTTGAAGTAATACACTGGTAAATAGCCCGTTCTAAAACTATGGCCACGCTTTTCTTCATCAGGATCTTTTAGAGCTTCTGAAAAAACGGTTCGCTATCCCCGAGCTGGAGTGCTGTAGCGGGGGAGCAGTAGAAGGGGCCGTAGGGGCCACCGAGAACGGTAACTGCAGCAGCATGGCCACACCCCAGGAGCAGGGGGACGACCACAGCATTATGATAAGCGACTCACCGCTGCTGCACAGAGAGAGTCTTAAGCGCTTCCGGAAGGAGTACGCTCAGCCCGTGCAGTTCAGGTGAGGCGATGGGTAGCACGGCGATGCTTTTTCAGAAATGGTTAGAAAGAGACTAGTGACTGTTTCACTAGCCTCTTTCTTGCAAAAATAAAAATAACTTGTCCTCATTATCAACAGCAACTCAATACTATACAAACTAACCATAATACAAAACTGCCGTTCATTATCTTGTGCAGTTATGCATCTTTTTACAAATAAATTTTTCATAGCTAACAGTCATTGATATGTTAAAATATGTGTAGCTACGAGACTTGGTACCTGGTTATTCCCATGGTGTAGAGGAGCCTACCTGTAGTTCAATATCTTCGTGGATCTTCTTCATTTCTTGAAGAAGATTCTGTGTTAACTTTCTTGTTTTATTTTACTCGTCCTAGGTTAGATACTAGCTGTTTCAATAAGCCTGGACAATAATTTGTTTGACTTTATCGACCCTGATACCAACCATTTGAATGTTCTTTACCCTGATCTAAATACTGGAAGCTAGAGTGAATATTATAATGTAGATACCTTTAACAGATTAGACTGCAATACTAAAAATACCAGGACGAACTTTTCTTAGTTACACCAGATCACTATTACCTAAAAGTGACATTTTTCACTCATTCATCCAATCATTAAATTGTAAATTCGATGTAATCAGCTTCACAGAAAGCTGGCTCACAGAGGACACAAAAGATTTAATTCACTTGAAAAACTAAAATTTCTTCCACTCATTCAGAACTGATGGTAGACGTGGAGGAGCAATCAGCACCTATATTTCTGATCAATATAGCTCTAAAATCTTAGACTATTGTACTGTCAGTTTGCCATACATCGAAACAATTTTAGTTGAAATTAAATTGAAAAATATATGTATGATTACAGTAACAGCTTACAAGTCACCATCTGCTAACCCTGATCTATTCATTAACAAATTAGATGAATGTATCCAATCATGTAACAACATAAAGACTGATCATTTTATTCTATGTGGAGATTTCATTATAGATAATATGAATTAGGATAACGACAATAATGCTTTAGAACTCGTATGCTCAATTAACAGCCTTGCATTATTACCACTAATATCAAAACCAGCTAGAACAGACAAAGTCAGAGATGAGGCCACCCTAATAGATAATATTTTTATCACAAACCTGCTTAATTGTAACTCTGGCATATTATTATCTGATATATCAGACCACTTCCCTGTCTTTGTAATTCTGAATAATATATTGATTAATGAAGCGAATAAAAAATACGAGCAAATTAAATACAGATTGATAAATGATGTGACAATAGGAAATCTGTGTCGAGTTGAATCAGTTTGATTTCACTGAAAACATCAATGAAAATGACTGTGATCTTGCTATCAAACAATTAACCTCTATAGTAGATGAAAGTTATAATTTTGGCTGTCCTTTAAAATCAAAAACAGTTTCTCCAAAAGACATAACAAGACCCAGGATTACTGCTCTTATTATATCAGAAATATAAACACGGAATCATTCTTCTTCTTGGTTCTTGCAAGGCAAAATGCGAAAAGTTACTTACAACCGATTTAGTAACAGTGTTGCAGGTTTGATTCGATCTTCTAAACAAACTTACTACGAAAATTAATTTTCTGAATACAATAAAGATCTCGAACGAACGTGGAAGGTGATCAATAACATACTTAAACCACATAACAACAAACGCAACCACCATTCAAAAAAATTAATCACTGACGATAATGAACACTCAGAAGATCAAGATAAAGCTGATATACCCAATGAATATTTTGTGAAGGTTGGGAAAAGTATTGCCGATACTGTTAGTACCAATGAAAAAAACATCTCAAATATCTATCGAATAACAATTTTGTTAATTCTTTATATTTTTCCCCAGTAACTGCTCAGGACATTACCTCAATTATCTCATCTCATAAAGATGAACTTTGAAATATCAATAGTTGTCCCATCAGTATCATAAAGAAATTAGCAAATATATTATCACCAATCCTAGCTTTGATTGTTGACAAATCCTCAATTCTAGGAAAATTTCTTAACTCATTGAAAATTGCTTGAGTGACACCCATTTATAAAGGTGGTGATATGACTGATGAAGGAAATTACCAACTTATCTCAGTTCTTCCCTTATTTTCCGAAATAGTTGAAAAAATAGTTCACAATCAACTATTTCGTTACCTGAATGTTAACAGTATCATGAAAACCAGGATGGCTTCAGAGCCAATAACTGTGAACGGAGTCCAATCCACTATGTTCAATATTAGTCCTGGTGTTCCTCGAAATTCTATTATAGGGCCCCTGCTATTCATATGTTTTATAAACGATAAAGTTACCGCATCATCTTTTTTCAAGTATGCACTGTTTGCTGATGATAGTACCTTATCAACTTGCATTCCTCCAAACACCATAAGCAAATTAACTGCCCCAATCAATAAAGAACTCGAGCATGTTAACAAGTGGCTACCTGCAAACCGAATTAGAATTATTGGCAAAAAACTGGTTACATATTATTCTCATATAAGCGTAAATTTAACTTACCAATCATAAAAATTGGAAACTATAGAATTCATGCGATAGACAACACTGAATTCCTTGAGGTATATTTTGACAAACATCTGATGTTCAAAAATCACATCAACAGCATATCATCTAAATTGTCAAAATCTGTAGGCATTCTTTATGATTTGAATAAATTCCTCCCGCAATCTGTCCTTAAAACCCTTTATTTCACATTGTTCCAGCCATTTTTAATTTACAGAATCGAAGCCTGGTATGGAACAAACATGAATAAAACAGATGAAATATTTATACTCCAAAAGAAAGCTATTAGAGCTATAAATAGCCTTCCCTTCAATTCCCATACTAATCAGCGTTTTAAAGCCATGAATTTCCTGAAACTGGAAGATCAATATAACTTCCAAATTGCCCTATACGCGATCAAAACTTTTCACAGAAACTATGATCAAGTACTATTCAATTCAATTAGGAATTTTTTGGATGTACACACTCATTACACAAGAAATGTGAATAACCTTGTAATACCTCGTTATATTAGATCCAAAATCAAATCCAGTATCCACTTCAATTGTGTTGAAATTTGGAACTGGCTAACTCCTGTTTACCATCAAAATGATTCCTTAACAATATTCAAGTCAAGACTGAAAGAGTTATACTTATCATCTTACAAGTCCAACTATGATTTACCATCGCTTTTTTGTCTTCTCAACGTCTAAATTGTATTTAAATTTGTAACCTTGTTTGAAGCAGATGAATTCTTAGCTCAACAACCTTGCAGCATATTTGAATTTTCATTCTTTCAATATTAATAGGACTCTTGTTAAATGGTGTCAGGTATTTAACTGTCAATGCGTTTGTTTCCAGTTAGTGTCTGGGCTTCATAATTCTAGATACATCTTTTGTTTACGTATTTTATGATAGATAAATTGATAGGTCAGTATGTAAGGATTAGCTTGCCCCAGAAGCTCTAAATAACTTGAATAGGGCCTTCAATTTTGTACCCTGTAATATCATAACTGTAGAATGGAATAACATGTAAACTGTACAATCTTGTTGAGATGAACTGTTTCAACTGTGTTGTCGTGCAACGGCACTAAATGATGTGACTGGTATGGAACGATATGTATCATGTTGGTGTAAAGGCATATTAATGCCAATGCACGCAACATGGTATTTCTTTTGCAGTGGTTGGGGAGGGGAGGACTGTGATGAGAGAGACGTATTTGTACTACCTCAATGAACGAACAGTATACATAGTTGGTGTTGCTGCCGTCCGCAGATGGTTCCTCATCTTGTCCAACTATTAGCACCGACTTTTATATTAGCAATATTTGCAGGTTTCACATTCGGCGCCAGAAGGACGATGGCTTCAGCGTGCTAGAAAGCCTCGTCACTCCAATCTAACCATATATTAAAAAAACGTAGCTAATAATTTTACCAAACTCTTGGATTGTAGTTATTTGTTATTTCATTTTTGGCCTAAGATTGGTCATGAAAATGTGCGAGACATTACACCCCTCCCCCCCTTTCCCCACCCCATACATTATTGCTGCAGGTATGAACAATATTTGGTTTCATGTCCTTTTTCACAGTTACTTTAATTACATTTGTTATTGTCCACATCGATTCAATAGCGCTAGAAACCCTGGTCCCTCTTTATCACTATAATCCAATCTTGTTATTGTTCAGAGTACTGAACGTGCTTCGCCACTGGGTGGACTACCACTTCTACGATTTTGACCGCGACAATGAGCTGCTGGACAACCTGACACAGTTTTTGGAGAGTGTTCAGGGCAAGAGCATGAGAAAGTGGGTGGTCTCTATCACAAAGATCATCCAGCGCAAGGTAATATGCAGATTAGGTCGTACAGGCAAGCTGACTATTAGGATTATAGTAATAGTTGTAGTAGTGGTCTAGTCTCCCAGTGTTGGTGGAGGCAGTTTTTAAATCTGTTTACGTTATTACTGTTAACCACATCATGGAGTAATCTGTTCCAAATTTTTGGTATCTTGATTGGAAAGAAGTTCTCGGCCACTGATGTTTTGAATGGTTCTAACTGCAGTTTTTGTTTATTATTTCTGTTCTTTGGGTTACAATCTTGTTCAAAGAGGCCCTCAGAGCTAGCTTTAGTAGGCCCGTTTAGGTATTTGAAGGTTTCTATTAACTTACCTCTAAGTCGTCTCCTTTCAAGTGATATCAGTTCAATTTCATCGAGTCTTTGCGGATATGTCTTATTTCTCAGCTCCGGAATCATTTGTGTTGCTCTGTGCTAAACACTTTCCATTTTGTTAGTACAGATACAGACACTAGGCCGCATCCCCCAGAAAAGGGGGTTGGCCGACGGCAAGGCGCACCTCACACCCTCACACTCACACAACTTAGCCCTTTTGTGCTAAAGGGTCCGGCCGGTAGCCCCTCAACTTACACTCTGGGTCCCGAATGTACCGAGGAACCGTCGTCAGCAGCAGGGCCCGACAGTTTTCACTGGTTTACCCCCGCCGCGTCATAATGACCGGGCCCCCCCCACCCACGACCATCCCGACAGCGGGATGCCAAGGGCGGGAAAGCACATCAGAGCAGCGTCAAAATCAACCATTCACAACCATTCTCCACTCACGCCTGTTCATTGCACGCTCTCTCGCCACCTCCACATTCATGTCTCTTCTTCCCAACGCCTGCTTCAGACCATCCATCCATCCAAACTTCGGTCTACCT